>JAXBDA010000047.1:0-142606 GCA_036023075.1 Gaultheria prostrata | reverse complement strand
CCTTTTTATGGAAGCAAATAAACTAATTGTAGATGCACAGAAATGAATATTGCTTCTAATATGCACATATCATTATCAAACGTAATATAGCAAAACCAACCCCACAATATAATCAGTAAGCAAAACATGAAGGAAGACTTTGGTGTCTACGTTATGGATGCAGAGACCGAACCCCAAGATTATGTCTTTAATCGGATCAGATCGCGAATCGATAACCCCCAATTCACACGCACAAACTCCCAATTTAATCACAGATTTAGCAAATCAAGAACCAAAACTATAGAATTAGAATCTTGGAAAAAAAAAAGGATATAAAACCCTAGAAATGTAGAACACATTAATACTACGGAGAATCGTGAATGAAGTACCTTACAAAGCTAGGACGACGGGCAATGGGGTCGTTGAAGAGAGAGTTGGAGTGTGCGGATACGTGGTGTTCGGCGGAGGTCGAGGCGGCGTTCGCCGGGATTGGAATCGGTGGGCGTTCGTCGTGGCTCTTTTCTCTCTGTTGCGACTGGAACGAAGAAATTTTTGATCGGTGTTTTTTTAAAAAAAAAATGGGTAAGAGCCGTAAAACTATTTTCCACGTCATGCCACAGGTTGAACCTGTGGCATCCTTACAAAACGACTTCGTTTCAATAACAACTTAGTTCTAAGACTCTTGGGTATTACAAGGATGGTTCCTATCGATATCGACCCTAATTTAATGATCCGAGACATTCTTTTTGTAGAAATTATTACAACACATATGATGTACGACTATCTGGCAAATAAAGTATATATTAGTACTTAATCTAAATGAATTTTTGTTTCTTAAAATGTATTTGGATACATTGAATCATATCTCTTTCTCTATCAACAACAATTAGGGGACTTTAAGTACTCTTTCTATCTATCTTGATAATATTTTAATGATCTGAGACATTTATATTGTAGAACGCAAAAAAATACAAATAATTCAAAATTTTCATATCAATTAAAAATGAATTAGTGCTTAATCTAAGTAAATTTCTATTTTTTTAAATGAATTTGAATCATATCCCTTTCCCCGCTGTTTATTTTTCAAGCGGTCAGATTGAATATTCTCTCTGGGAACTCTCTTACTTTCAATTTCAAATTGCAACACACAGATTGTCTAGATTCCTCTCCTCCCCAGCCATCAACGCCGATTCCTCTCCTCCCCAAGTATGTGGATTCTTTTCTTGTTCTTGGGTAACTTACATTTTTTCGTTCTTTTTTGTACAGGGCTGTGAATTCACTTCTCAGTTCACTTCGAGTTCAGAACAATTGAATCGGGAAGGAACATGACTCTGACATGTAATTGTTTCAAAACAGCTGAAAGATCAAAGGTGCGAATAGGTGTAATTACACTCTTCTATAGGTATCTTCAATTTTGAATGATAACACTTCTATGGACCCATGCAATTGGTATTGGCACTTCCTTATCACCTGCATGTGTAAATAAACACCACCTGTTTGTTAAAATGACTCGTCAATGAAACAATTGGTATTGGCACCTCATTTTAGTGATCATGGAGATCAAAGGTAAATTGATAATAAGTGCGCCATTAGGTAGGTTAAAGTTAGCGGTTTATTACAAGTGTTCAACAAAATGTTGAAATGTATTACAAGTGTTCAACAAAAAGTATGAACGATGAAAAAAAGTGAACAAATTTACTCCGAGCTTAGTCGATGTTTTGGATTTGGCATTTGCAGCATAGCATGATACCTTTTTCTACCTCCCTTTCTCTTTCTTGCTTGATGGCTTCTAATTTAGGGAGTAAGGGGTTTAATTCTTTGCAAATCCACCGTACCTTTTTGCCCATTGTCCGCTGTCGCTACAACTATTATTGAGTGGTATGCCTTTGTATAGGTTTGACAGATCAGAGAAGGCATGCCTATGTATGAATCCTCCTACTATTGAGTGGTGCCTTGTCTAAGAAAATGGCATGTTAGCCCCGTTTGATAACTTGATTAGCAAGGATGGGATTCGTAATGTGAAGAGATTAGGATAGGTTTCGTAATATTAGGAATTATCAATACCCCCTTTAATTTCAAGCTTTTATTCGATTTCCATAGTATTAGGTTTGGGATTGGATTATTAGTCCCAACCTCATGTTTGTTGGCAAATATGAGGATGGGATTTTCTTGTTGTTTAAAAACACAAATCTTTGTTTTTTTTTCTTTTGGAACGGCTAAAGAAATTTGGTAACGAAATGCTAAGAAGCTGGGCTATTTTTTTGTAACTTAGGCATATACTAAGAGTTTCCACTATGGATAGGTTAACTTTTTACATGTTAAAGTGCTCATATGACTAGTTAAGGCATAAGTTAGATAATGACATCATGTGAAGCCTTATGGGATAGCTAAAAGGGTTCATTAGTTAAAATAATTGCCCAATGATTTAATTATTGATTTTTGAAGCTGCAGATACGTTGGATTGAATGAGTACAGCCGTTCAGCTGTCTGATTGATGGACTACTTTGCTTCAATGTTTAGAAAATACTTAGAAACATTTGTTTAGGAATCCGGCCTCTCACCAGATCTGGATTTACAATCATTCACAAAAACCGAAAAAAATAGCAGAACAAAACAACAGAAAAATTTCAGATTTCAGAAAAATTTCGCCAGAGCCTTTTGGAAAACGATGGGGGCTAGTAGCTGTCTCAGGATTATCTTGGTCAACAGTATTGTCAACCTTAGGAATCCCCCTTTCAGTAGACAATCTCCTATTTTCATGGGACAAAGAAATTCTTTTCCTAGAGAAAAGGCTAGCTTTGACATCATTCAAGGCATTCACGATAGGAGAAGTCTGGAAGCACTAAACAAGGTACTATTATCTAATGTACACGTGACACTCTTGGATGAGTACATCCATGTATTATATCATGTATTGTTTTGTAAGTTATTTAGTACCTGTAGCAGGATAAGCTGGCCAAAATCGACACCAACATTCCTGAAAATTCTCCCATTTCTCCCCCTCCATATGTGATAAACAGCTGCTGCCAAGCAGAGCTTGTAGATAGACTTTCTCAAGGAGTTCCCTTTGCAATGCATGGCACCCAACAGGTTTCAGGCTTGAGGAAATCCACATTTAGGTTTCAGAGTACCCCACACGTGCCTAGAATAGACAGCCAAAAAAAAGGTGCTCATCGGATTCTAGACCACCATGACATAAGTCACAAAACACAATTACCATCAGTCTAAAGTGTTATTACTCAGTTTATAAAGAAAAATATTATGAAGTCTTCCCAAGTTTCTATTTCATTCCGGATATCTATATAAGTACGTAGTCTTTATAGTCTCCTTATAGCCTAAAGTATTATAATTGTTCGTTTCGTCTCCATACGTACATGACTGAGTGTATGTGCATATCTATATACGTAGTGGCTATTGATTTTGGCACTCCAAATTTTGATAACCACACTCCAATATTTTTCTATTAGCTTCCGAAATACACATAACATGAATACTAAATGACAAATATTTGAGTGTGGTTATCAAAATTTAGGGTGCCAAAATCATTTCCCGTATGTAGTCTCCTTATAGTTAAAGTGCTACTTTACATACATATAACTCTTAAATGTCCAAGAGTAATAAGTTTCATGTGAGAGCTTCCCAGAATTTGCAAAAACATGACCTGTTTATACTGCAACAAAAATATTATATTATTAAAAAAATAAGCAAATATTCATGAGAAAATACTGTAAGGGCCAAGTGCTGACAAATGAATAGAAGCGTCCATGGTGCTAGACTAGGAACTCCCGAGCCAATGGAGGAAGCTGTGTTTATCATCTGTTCACTGAGATCAAACCCATGCGGAAGAACAATTTTCCTTAGTGAGGGAAAGGAGGAAACTGTCTTTATCAACTGTTCACTGACATCAAACCCACGCGGAAGAACAGTTTTCATTAGTGAGGGCCTTGAAAATGCCATCTCAGGTAAAATATTGGTGCTCACATTTTCACACCCATAAAGAGATATACTTCTCAGTCTTTCGCACTTCCTCACCACCTCCATCACCCCTTTATCTGTCACTTGTATGCAGAATCTAATGTCCAAATCTTGGAGATTTAGACACCTTTTTCCGATCATCGCCATCCCTTCATCACTAATTTTGGTCCCCCAAGCTTCCAAAGTCTTCAAATTCAATTCAAAAGAATTGTCAGAATATCTACCAAAAAAATCATCTGAAACCTGAAGACGTTCGATATTTAGGTGTGTTATTGCAGGGCATCTCTTCAAAACTTCCCCAATGCCTACACTAGTGAGGCGATAACAAAATCTTACGCAGAGAAATTGCAGATTTGGGCAAACTTGCCCAATGTTTGCGAGGATTGTATCATTCAAACACATATTGAAGCGGATATCAAGGTGTCGCATTCGGTAGTTTTTATGCAAGAAATCCGGAGAAAAAGTATCCATCTTTTGTGCGTTAATGTTTTTCAGCGTAAGTATATCAAGTCGAGGACAACTTTTTATGAGGGTGTAGAAGATGACACTAGTCAATCCAAACAGTCCATCTAAATTTATAGAAGTCAGGTTAGAGAGATACTGAGCCAAATCACTTATATCCGTGTGTGTGAGGGACCAACATTTTAGGGTTAGCTTTTCTAGTGTCGATTGACATGTGTGCAAAAGCAATTTTAATGCACCATGAATTTCGGGAAATTTGCACCAGAAGCCAATGATTTTGAGCTTTTTCAATGGAGGACAGGCTTTTGCGAGTAAAGAAATATGCTTGTCCGAAATGAGTGCTTGACATCCCAAGGTGAGAGAATGCAGGTTTTTGGCATTGGTAAACCCGCTTTCAATTGCAAAAGGCGGTGCAGAAGGTTGTAACGAGAATAAATCTAAGGAGAGAGAGGTCAAATTGGTACTATGCCGCATCACAAAATCAATGCCGTCCTCAGTCACATTATGTTGATCTGTACAGCTTATGTCAAGATTAATTTTCCTCAGTTTCACACAGTTTGTGGACAGATAAATAAGTGATTTATCAGTGATGAAACAAGGATTAGAATCACCACTAAACACAATCGTCTTCAGTTCCTTGAGTTTTAATGCCAACACACCAATGCCATCATCTGTTATACGTACCGCAGCCGTATCATCATTGAAATATCTACCTGCATGAATCCTGAGTTCCTCTAATTGTGGGAAGAAATCTGCTATCAAAACCAAATCCTTGTCTTGCATAGATATCAACCGAGAGCAATCCAATAACTTCAAATTATTCTTCTTCATATTCTTACTCAAGGCCAGTGCCCTAAGACCATCTCGCAGCTCTTCAATGTGACACCGAAAGCTTATGGCTTGGAGATTCAACAATACTCCAAATCGTGTAATCTGATCAAGGACTCCATCTATTGGAATGATATCATGGATGGATTTGGGGAAATTAGTGTCGATGACTATGCTTTTAATGTGTCGAAATCTTCTAAGAAGATTCGGGATTAGATGGAGTGTATGTGGGTTTACGTGCAAAGTCAAACTATGCTTCACCTAGTTTGATATCGAAAGGAACCGCTTTGAGACCTGAGATATCGAATCCAAGTCACGCTCGTCATCTTCTCCCAGTTTTCGGAATATATAAGTTCCCAGCAATCATCTGGGAAGTAACCACATTCTTGTTTCTCCATTATTGTATTGATGAGTTTGAGAAAGCGGAAAAAAAGGGATCAAATTTCTTCTAATTGATTGAGTGATTTCCTAAAATCTTAATTTGATGGAAATTAGAATAATAGCTTATAAGGAAATAGGTCATCTCTCTCTCTCTGCCTACAAAGAGCATACAGTCTTCCATCTAAGGTTACTAAATTGTTAGAAAGGAGGGTCAAGAGAGAAACCTTTTCCATTGGGTTTTTTTTTGCAGGTATTGTTGATCGGTTCTCGAATCATTTCAATGTCGATGGATTCGGATACATTTTCTATAATTTTCGCGATTATTTTGTGAGAGCATGATAATTCTAGTTCTTGGAATTAATGGGTATGCATGTTAATTATTTAACAGCATTAAAATGTTTACATGTGGTATCAGAGAATCGTTTACGAATTATCGTGTTTTTCCAATTAACTGTTCTCTCTGGCGTACCTTCTCATTATTCACATTGTCAGTATTATTTCTCTTGCCATGGATATCTTTTTTAGTCCACAAACTTGTTAATTTCGGTAAATCGCAATTTGATTAATATTAATTAATTATCGATTATATTTGCCGACCACGCATCAAAGTCTACAAGGTCAGATTGTTTCTTTGTCGATGTTTTTGTTTTTGTTTGGGTAAGTGGCTGACGCTATACAAGGTCAGATTGTATCATGATCAGAATTGATTCCGCAAATCGGAATTTATTGTTTGTGTAAAGTTAACCGACCAATAATACATAAATGCTGTGTTTGGATGACCGGAATTTTAAGTAGGAATATGAATATGACCGGGAATCAAATTCCTAGGAATTTTCTTGGGTAGGAATAGGAATATGATTAATGGGAATCGAATTCCTAGGAATTTGATACCCGGAGGAATTACATTTCGATGTTTGGATTAATTCAGTAATCTTACGTAGGAAACAATTATTTTGAAAAGTTATTAAAGTCAACATTTCTTTTGTCTTAATAAATGAGTCAGGAATTTGAGATTCCCATGGGGTAAGGGAGGAATCAGATTCAGATTCCCACCCAGTTGGAGTACATAGGCCAGAGATTAAAGTTCAAATTTCCGTTCTGGGTCAGATGACCCGCTCCCAGTTCTTCCGTTTCAACGGTTCAACCGCTTATGTGGGACGGTTTTTGCTTTTTAGACCGGTTCTCACTTTGAAGCGGTTTTTTGGTTTGTCCAGACCGGATTGAGAGCCGGTCGACGAGTCAACCTGTCGAACCAGCCGGTTCGGTCCGATTTTTAAAACATTGGGACAAATAAAAGTTCATTTAGAGTCATATAACCGATCTTCGAATAACAAACTCTAAATCAAAACATGAATACTGGTATTCGAAGTACAGACTTCATCTACGTGGGAGTTAGCCGGCATGTGCTCCAGTAAAGCCCTACTGCCTTTTCTTATGTGTTCCAAATACTAATCCAATTGCATCATTATCCACGTGTAATTAAACCCAATTTTTAGGCTGGCCCATTTCCAAAGTCCAAAATTCCATCACATGGAAAATTCGATTGGGTGCTTCTCGTTTTTGTTTGCCATTATAAGCTTGGTCCACCAATGAATGGTATAACAGATTTTGATTTGACATGCAAAATCCAACTTTGCGCTTTTTATATCACAGCCTCCAAATATCCAAAAGAAAAAAAACACTCATTATACTCCCTCCATATAGCAATACAAATATACTTAGCATTAATAAGTTAAGGGGTGCAAAAAGAAACATTTCCGCGCCTAGCAAATGGTAAGATATAGACAATTTAAAGGAGTTATTGCATGATATCACCATTAGACGTGCGAGTTCTCGGAAAAAATGGATATCAGTCTTTCTAGTCCAAAGGAAGTGCATTTGGCACCAAATTCTCCTATGGAAAGGTAGCGTTGTACTTGAGTGGATGTCTCATTCTCTCGAAAATGGCATAGCCTAATAGCACGGCCTAGTTTATGCAGAGTTATGACATGCCTTGGAGATGGAAGAATACTGAATTGCAGGCAGCAGCCTGTTAAGGGCATCCGCAGTCGTGGAGTTAAAAATGTGAAATTATATGACACAAAAATATAAAAAGTAGGTCCTATTTTTGTGTTGTTATGACAAAATGTGTTGTTTAGATAAAGAGTGTTGCAGTGGTATTGTTAGAGTATTGTTAAAATGTATAAAAGTACACATAAAATATATATAGTGGGGTCATACCATTTCTCTCTCTTCCCACCCCTATCTCTACCTCTCTCCACAAAGGTACAAAGGTACCAGTGCACAGTCAGAGGGTCTGCACCACTTTCTCCCTCTCTCCCCCCTTTTCTCTCTCTCTCTCTCTCTCTCTCTCTCTCTCTCCCTCCGAGTAGAATTAGCCGTACCAATACAGATATGCACTGAACTAGTGCTGCATAATTTTCCCCTGACACTAACCTCACCTTGATTACACGACTGGGACAAAAAAAAAGGGAAAATGTTAGTTAACTGTGTATTTCTTACACTATTTCTTACACTAGTGTCATTACTGGAGATGCCCTTACATGACTAAGTCTGTGTATTAGGGCATCTCCAGTCGTGGAGTTAAAAATATGAAGTTATATGACACAAAAGTATAAAAAGTGGGTCCCATTTTTGTGTTGTTATGACAAAATGTGTTGTTAAGGTAAGAAGTGTTGCAATGGTATTGTTAGTGTGTTGTTAAAGTATAAAAATTAGGTCTCACTTTTTATCCTTTTCTCTCTTCTCTCTCCTTCCTTCTCCCTTTCTTTTTCCTCCCTTTTACATTTCTCTCTCATTGCTCCTGACAATTTCTCTTTCTCTCTCCTCCCACCCTCTCTCTCTCTCTCTCTCATCTGAAGGAGTGTTAGCAGTACAAATACAGTTGTGCTAGCAAGTAGTGCTGCACTATTTCTTCCACAATTACCTAACCTTATTTCTCCCATTAGCAACACTATTGGGACATTTTTTTTCATATTAGGTTGCTTACTGATGTATTTATTACACTATCTTCACCTTATTTACACGACAGGAGATGCCCTAAGTCTTTGTAGAGTTGTGACAGCCTAGTTTATGCAGAGTTATGACAGCCTGTTTACATGAAAAGGCTAGCTTAACTTGACATCATTCAAGGCATTCAGGATAAGCTGGCCAAAATCAACACCAACACTCCTGAAAATTCACCCATTTCTCTCCCCCAGTATGTGATAAACAGCTGTTGCCAAGCAGAGCTTATAGATGGACTTTCTCAAGGAGTACTTTTTTTTTTTTTGATAATTGGATGTCCGGGCCAGCTTGTGCGCACCTCGACTAATTCTGGCCGTTGCGTCCCCATACGTACATGAGAGAGTCTATGCGCATATCTATATAGTTATGTAGTCTTTGTAGTTTCGTTATTAGCGTAAAGTGTTAATTAGTACTCAATTTGTAAATAATTGCAAAGTCTTCCCAACTTTCTATTTCATTTTCGAATATTTAATTACAATTGTTCATTAGTACTCAATTTGTAAATAATTGCAAAGTCTTCCCAACTTTCTATTTCATTTTCGAATATTTAATTACAATTGTTCGTGAAGTTTCGTGTCTCCGTACGTACATGACTGAGTGTATGTGCATATCTATATAAATACTAGTGACCATTAATTTTGGCACTTTACGTTTTGATAACCACACTCCAGTATTTGTCTACTAGTGTTCAAAATACACATTAAGGCATGAGCATCAATACTAAAAGACAAATATTGAAGTGTGGTTATCAACATTTGGAGTGTCAAAATCATTTCCCGTATGTAGTCTTCGCAGTCTCCTTATAATTAAAGTGTAAAGCATTACTCAATTTAAAAAAAAAAAATCACAAAGTCTTCCCAAGCAACAGAAAAAGAGACTATTTTATGACACCTAGAATTAATATATGAAAGAAAGAAAAATAGGAAAACAATTGAAGAACAAAAATGTTTAAAAGAAGTTGGGGTGACAACTTAGCGGAGTCATTCATGGAAGATAAGCTTAAGCTTCATGGAAGACAAGCCGGCAGCCAAAGGACGAGACTCTGTTTATCATCTCTTCACTAAGATCAAACCCACGTGGAAGATCAATTTTCCTTAACGAGGGCCTTGAAAACACCATCTCAGGTAAAACGTTAGTGCTCATTTTTTCACATCCATACAGATTTATATTCCTCAGTCTTTCGCACTTCCTCACCACCTCCATCACCCCTTTATCTGTCACTTGTCTGCACAATCCAATCTCCAAATATTGGAGATTTTGACACCTATTCCCGATCATCGCCATCCCTTCATCATTAATTTGGGTCCCCGAAGCTTTCAAAGTCTTCAAATTCAATTCAGAAGAGTTGTCAGAATATCCCCCCAAAAAATCATTTGAAACCTTAATACCCTCGATATTCAGTTGTGTTATTGCAGGGCATCTCCTCAAAACTTCCCCAATGCCTACATTGGTGAGGCTCATACAATAGCTTACGCAGAGAAATTGCAGATTTGGGCAAACCTGCCCAATATTTTTGAGCTTTGTATCAGTCAACCACTGATTGCTGCGGATATCAAGGTGTCGCATTCGGTAGTTTTTATGCAAGAAATACGGAGAAAAAGTATTCATCTCTTCTCCACTTATTTTTGTCATCGTAATTATTTCAAGTAGAGGACAACTTCTTGTGAGGGTGTAGAAGGTGACGCTAGTCAACCCAGACATTTCATAAAGATAAATAGAAGTTGGGTTAGAGAGATACTGAGCCAAATCGCGGATATCCGTGTCTGTGAGGGAACAAAAACTTAAGGTTAGCTCTTCCAGTGTCAATTGACATGCGTGCAAAAGCAATTTTAATGCCCCATGAATCTCAGAATGATTGCCCGGGAAGTCAACAAGTTTGAGTTTCTTCAATGGAGGACAGGCTTTTGCGAGTAAAGAAATACGTTTGTCCGAAATGAGTGCTCGACCCAAGGCGAGAGAATGTAGGTTTTTGGCATTGGTAAACCGTTTCCAATTGCAAAAGGTGACGCAGAAGGTTGTAACGAGAATAAATCTAAGGAGAGAGAGGTCAAATTGGTACTATGCCGCATCACAAAACCAATGCCGTCCTCGGTCACATTACGTTGATCTGTACTGCTTATGCAAAGATCAAATTTTCTCAGTTTCACACAATTTGTGGACAGAGAAATAAGCGATCTATCAGTGATGAAACAAGCATTAGGATCACAAGTAAACACTATCTCCTTCAATTCCTTAAGCTTTAATGCCAACGCATCAATGCCATCATCTGTTATACGTACTGCAACGTTATCATCGCGGAAATTTCTACCCGCATGAATTTTGAGTTCCTCTAATTGTGGGAACAAATCTGCTATCAAAACCAAATCCTTGTCTTGCATAGAGATCAGCCCAGAGCAATCCAATACCTTCAAATTATTCTTCATATTCTTCCTCGAGGCCAGTGCCCTAAAACCAACTCGCAGGTTTCCAGGGTGACACCGAAACCTTATGGCTTGGAGATTCAACAATACTCTAGACCGTGCAATCTGATTAAGGACTTCATCTACTGCAATCGAATCATGGATGGAGTTGCTGATATTAGTGGCGATGACTATGCTTTTGATGTGTCGAAATCTTCTAAGAATATTCAGGAGTAGATGGAGTGTCTCAGCGTTTACGTTCAAAGTCAAACTATGCTTCACCCGGTTTGATATCGAAAGGAACCGCTTTGAGACCAGAGATATCAAATCCAAGTCATGTTCATCATCTTCTCTCAGTTTTCGGAATATAAGTTCCCAGCAATCATCCGGTAAGTAACTGCATTCTTGTTTCTCCATTATTGATGAGTTCGAGAAAGTGGAAAAAAAAAAAAAAGGATCAAATTTCTTCTTCTTTCCTCAGTTCCCAGCAATCACCATGTTCTGAAAACAAAGAAATTAGATTTTTCAGAAAACAGAGAAATCGAAAATAATCATAACTAAACGCATGCATGCATGGGTTTATAGATATCCTGACAGGTTTCTAGTATGGAAAATTGGAAACCATAACCTATTAGGAAAAGAATTATTTCCTAACAATGATGGAAACCATAAACTAACAAGGATTTCCAAAAGGTTTCCAAAAAAGAGAGACATTTTCCATTTCCGTAAGGGTTATGTGTGTGTATATATATATGTGTTCGCCATTTAATATATACTCGAGATGAAAAAATGGATGGATGGTCGCTCGGAATTTTAGTGGTTTTTTTACCCATGAAAGAATTTCTAGAAGTTTTTAGGGGGATTTGTACTTGCACCCGTACTTTTAACATAAATGCAACTGTTAAAATTTCTTTTTGAATTTTTTTTTTGAAAGGCAAAAGAAATTTCATTAATCTTGAAATTGTTACAAGACTAATAGGAGCAAGGAAATAACAAAAAGCTCAAAGAGCAAAAAATTGTTCAATCCGAGACTCGAACCAACGATTGGCAAGAAACCAATCGAGGATACCCAAAACCCACCAAAAGGCATAAGCCCATCACCCCAGCCCAAACAATACAAAGCCCTAAAAAAGCACCAAACTACGGTAACCAGAAAAAGACCGCCGCTGCCACCGCCGTCACCAAAACCCGGGGAACGAGCCCCTGTTGTTGCCAAAGGAAAATGGTTGAATGGCAAAACAGATTGCTTTTGGGAAAAAGTCTAGAGTTTTGAATCCAGTACTCGTCACCTCGTAGTAAAGTTTATGTAATGATAATTAAGGGTAAACTATCCGAATTGAATCGGACACCGTAGAGTTACGGGCTCAACAAGTGTCACCGAAAGATAATCGTGAATCATCGAATGACACTATGGCAGGGGATATCGCCGCCTAGCATGACCCATCTCAATGACACAGCCCGTCTTACGGAGCATAGCCCATCTCACCCAATTATCACGAATTTATAAAACCGTTTTATGTATCGTGCTTAATTTCTAGATAATCAAACACATATATATGATTCATAGGAAAAATATTTGCACAAATAAAACCATAAGATTCATACAACCAGTACTCGAATAACAAAATCTAAATCAAAACATGAATACCAGTACTCGGAGTACAAGCTTCATCAACGCGGGAGTGGAAGAAATTGAGGTTTTGGTGCTGTTCTCTGCTGACTGAATCCGAAAGAATGTTTATCCCGAGAACAGAGTAATTGGCCTCTCCTCTTGTGCGATAGTCTGCTTCCCCTCCAAGCCCTCTCTGCCTTCTATATATAATTAATTATATGAGCCGCACCCTGCGTGTGCTCCAGAGAAGCCCTACCCGACCTCCTTTTGTTTTTGTTTTTCATTAGAAACTTGGCCCACGAATTAATGTGATCAAGGGCTTTCATTTGTCGTGAAAATCAAACTTTGCGCTTTTTATTATCAAAGCCTCTAAATATCTACACAAATACGCAAACAAAGCATTATACTCTAAAAAACAATACAAATGTAAATTAAGGGGCTCTAAAGTAAACATTTGCGAGCAAAACAACAGACTATCCCCAATATAGTGAAGATCCAATATTTTGCTTGTTTATTTTCGATTAAGTAAAAGATTAATTTTTGGATAGGCAAAAGAATTTCATTAATCTTTGAAATGTATACAAAGATTAAAAGAATCTCAGACACACCGGCATATGCCACCCAAGAACCGACTCCAAAGGAAGGGATGATGCCAACCCAAAGACCACACCTAAAAGATAGCCCAAAAACCGGAAAAACACCCCAAACAACTTCCTAACAAAACAAAACAAAGCCATAAGAGACTAATCAAAATCCCACAAGAGGAGAAATTGCATATTTGGGCAAACCTGTGCAATGTTTTCGAGCATTGTATTATTCAACCACTGATTGTGGCCGATATCAAGTTGTCGCATCCGGTAGTTTTTAAGGTGTCGCATCCGGTGAGGCAATAAATCCGGAAAAAAATCAATCTCTTGTTCCCTCACAAGCATATTTGTCATCATCGTAAATACTTCAAGTAGAGGGCAACTTTTTGTGAGGGTGTTGAAGACAGTAGTCGACCCAAACAGTCCATCAAGATATATACAAGTTAGGTTAGAGAGATACTGAGCCAAATCGCTTATATTCGTGTCAGTGTGAGACCCAAACTTTAGGGCTAGCTCTTCCAGTGTTAATTGACATGCGTGCAAAAGCAATTTTAATGCCCCGTGAATTTTGGGACACACGGCCCCCATGACGCCACCAACGAGTTTGAGCTTCTTCAATGGAAGACAGGCTTTTGCGAGTAAAGAAATACGCTCGTCCGAAATGAGTGCTTGACCCAAGGTGAGAGAATGCAGGTTTTTGGCATTCGTAAATCCGTATCCAATTGCAAAAGGTTGTAACAACAATAAATCTAAGGAGAGAGAGGTCAAATTGGTACTATGCCGCATCACAAATGGAATGCCGTCATCAGTCACATTATGTTGATCTTGACTGCTTATGCAAAGATCAATTTTCCTCGATTTCACACAATTCTTGGGACACAGAAATAAGGGATTTATCAATGATGACACAAGCATTAGGATAACAACTAAACACAATCTCCTTCAATTCTTAAGCTTTAATGCCAACGCACCAATGCCATCATCTGTTATACGTACTGAGAAATGTCTAGCCGCATGAATCCTGAGTTCCTCTAATTGTGGGAACAAATCTGCTATCAAAACCAAATCCTTGTCTTGCATAGATACCAGCCAAGAGCAATCCAATACCTTCAAATTATTCTTCATATTAAGGCCAGTGCCCCAAAAACATCTCGCGGGGTTCCAATGTGACCCTGAAACCTTATGGCTTGGAGATTCAACATTATTCCAGACCGTGCAATCTGGTCAAGGAGTCCATCTATGCCTATGCGGACACTATTGGCGATGATGACTATCCTTTTGATGTGTCGAAATCTTCTAAAAATATTTGGAAGAATATTCAGGACTAGATGGAGTATCTCGGCATCTACGTCCAAAGTCAAACTACGCTTCACCCGGTTTGACATCGAAAGGAACTGCTTACCAAAGATATCCAATCTAAGTTACGTTCGTCATCTTCTCCCAGTTTTCGGAATATAAGTTCCCAGCAATCATCTAGGAAGTAACCACATTCTGGTCTCTTCAATTTCTTCTTCTTCCCTCGGTTCCCAGCAATCATCGTGTGCTCAAAACAAAGAAAGTAGTTTTTTCAGAAAACGACAGAGAAAACGAAAATAATCCTAAACAAACGCATGATATCCTGATAGGTTTCTAGTACGGAAACCATAACCTATTAGGAAAAGAATTATTTCCGAACAAGGATGGAAACCATAAACTAGGAGTAAACATATTTCTTCTTGGAAAACTCAAGGTTTCCAAAACAGAGAGACATATCCAGGATCAAACTCCTGTCTGATTAGGAAATCCAAGGTTTCCCAAACAGAATCCAAAGAAAATTAAAGAGGAAAAGAAAAACAAACAAGTCATACGAAGCTTTGTAAGTATGTGTTTGGTTAGGATTTGGATATTAAAGCAACCCGAAAAGATTCTGGGGATTACATGATTGCAGTGCGCAATCCGAGCCATCAAGAGTGTTCTTAATTGTCGAGATTTTCTAAAAGTATCCTACCGATACATAACTTACATGTAGGATACTTTATAAATTTTTGACCATAGATTATGAGATAGACAACTTGAAGTGCGCAGTATACCATGTAGTTAGGGGTGCACATCGGCCCGGTAGTTTGCAGTCCGCCCATCCCAGCTCGATTTTTTTAGGTTTCGGGATAAATATTTTGGCCCTTAGGGCTGGGCCAAGATTTTAACCGCGTTTACTAAATGTGCCGGATTTGGGAAAACCCCTGATGCCCAGCCCAATTAAAATAATATTTTTTCAATGACATTTATTTTGTTACCGCAATAAGTCCCAACACCTTAGGGTTTTTCTTTCTTGAAGCGGTGCAACTCCTCTTATTCAAGAGTAAGTTTCATCTTTTTGTTCTTGCTCTTCAATTTCGTATTGAAGAAGTGTGATTTTAAAATAAAGATACCCGAGAGAAGTTTTTGCATGCTAGAGTTTCATGGATGTTGGAGAGTTCCAACTTTTTGAGCACTTTAACTATTAAAACAACATATATGGCTAGTTCTGACTCCAACTTTTTGGACATTTAGCCTCACCTTAACCCCATTATTGGAGCTAAATTAAACACACAGAATGTTAACTGGGCTAATACTTCTTTAGCTTCACCTTAACCTCATTTATCGTACACGACCTCACTACGATTGTTAGTTAATTTATTTACCTTTGCATGTCTAATGCTATTACACATACAAAAATCAAATGCAATATCATTTTTGAGATAAATTTTAATTACTTTTGTACCATTTTTATGGGAGTACCAATCCTAATACCTCGTGAGTCTACGGTTTGTGATCCGAGGTATGTGGTCTGGTCTAAGTTAGTTTGGAATAAATCTGTGCTTTAGGCCTAAAATCTCTAACTAACAAAATTGAGCTTTGGTTGGGCTTAGGATTTTTGGGCAGTGTTGGAGTTCCAGTATTTTAATATTGAAAATTACGTTTACATTTTATTCTCTAAAATTGTTTCATTAATTGATCCCCTGGAGTATTACTTAATTATTGATCCCCGCTTACTGATGGGGAGCCTATTACGGCTTCCTCCCCCCCTGTCTTCCTCTCGCACAAACCCTCTTCAATCTCTGACCAGTGTCACAGCTTCTCTCTCTCGCGCGAACCCTAGCTTTGTAAGTTTGTTCATTCACGATCCGCCGTAGTATTAATGTTTTCTAAGTTTCTAGGGTTTTATATCCTACTATTTTTTTGCAAGATTCTAATTCTATAGTTTTGTTCTTGATTTGTTACATCTGTGATTAGGTTGGGGGTTTCTAGGGTTTTGTTCTTTTTCTTCATTCTTTTGAGGAAGATAAATTCGAAACCTTCATCGGCAATAATCAAGAATGTGATTTAAGAAAACGAATAATTAAGAACATATATGTAAATTCTTAACAAACGTTGCTTTATCTCAACCAATGTTAAATTAATTCAGAAAATTCGCCGAATTAGATAGTGTTATCAGTGTTTTGAATATCGGCCGATATGTACCATATCCGTATTGGCCGATTCCACTCGGGATTTGGAGGCTCCGATACGGATACATACCGGACCGTATCGACCTATACACCTACAAAGTTAAAAAATTCACGACGGCTACATCCGATTTCCGCAACGTGTTGTTCTATACGGTGGTTCTCGATACCCCGATACCACTATTTAAAACTCTGGTTATCACATCTGAGAAATTCTAAGTTTACATGAATTAACAGAAGCTTGTAGAACTAGTAGTTTCTATAGGGTGAAGACCTAGTTTGTAGATGTCATTTTGGTAGCCTTAACGAAAGCTTCAGACTACAGGTTCTTTTTGAAGATTATGTACCAATCGTTGGGGACTAGATGGGTCTGTTATTGTTGTTGTATGTACCAATCGTGATAACGGAAGGTCTAGGGCTGCTCTTATGTTACTTTGTTTTAGTTTTGCCCCGCTAGTAAGTTGATGATGCAGCTCTTTGTTTTGCTTACTAGTTACTGCTTACACTGTGGGGTTGATTGCTAGGCAAACTTTGATAACGATATGTGCATGTTATAAGCAATATTCATTTATGTGCGCCTACAATAAGTTTATTTGCTTCCATAAAAATGAACTAGTCAGTTGCAAGGATCTTAAACTCATACTGAGTTCTTATTTTCCGTATTACTACCTGCAGACCCCTGTCTCATGGAGAATGAGGAGGTTCTTACCTACAAGAATTTTGTACTGAAGAGGACCGATTTAGACATTTTGGGAGGACCCTATTATCTGAATGATCAGATTATCGGATTCTACTTCAGTTACCAGACTTCCTTGGTCAAATCTCAAGATATCCTACTCGTCCCGCCTTCAGTGTCTTTTTGGCTGGCGAATTGTGGGGACAAGGAAAGTGCCAAAGCCTGTGCTGAAGATCTCAAATGAAAAGCGTCTTGGAAAAGAATGGATGAGTTTTTAAGTTTGACCCATTATCAACCCATCTAAACCCATACGCCTAACTAGGTTTGTTAAGTTGGTCCAATAAAAACCATATTGGGATATGGGTGGGTCCATATAAATGGGTCAAAATTGCCACCTCTAGTAGAGACTATGAGGTCCTTACCAGCTACCGGGGATCTCACACTTAAATTCTAATTTTTAAGTCCGTATTACAGTTACAGATGGGATGTAGAAGTCAAGCTACCCAACCAATACCCCTCGGAAACCCCTGTTCTGAACTTCCATGGGAAGATTTTTCATCCCAACTTAGGACCAGAGAACGGATTGGTTTGTGTCGATGCTTTGCGACCCCCTCGCTGGTTACCGGAGCATGATCTCAATACGGTTTTTGAGGTGATTCTACCTCAATTGCTTAAAGAGCCCAGTACGGAGGGCGAGTTGAATGCTCCTGAGGTTGCTTTGTTGCGGAGCAACGAGAGAGAGTTCGCAAGGAAGGTCACAGGGGAATGGCGCAAGCATGCCACGAGGGCATGAAAGAAGAGGGGTTTTTGAGAGATGTAGTGAGGTCACTAAATGTAATCTATCTGATCTCTCTTTTAGTTGATACTTGGATGTTTTATTTGGTTTGCCCATGCTTGGGGCTTATGACTAATTTTTTTCCTTTTTTATGCTTATTTACTGTTATTGACTTAAACAGTTCTTGGTTGCACCGGTTGAATGTTTTTTTAATTTTCAGTCCAAAACGTTTTTTAATTACACATAACCGTTGCCAATTGTTGGTTGATTTTTTGGATTGAAAAGTAAAGTAAAAAAACATTCAACTGGTGCAACCAAGAGCTATTTAAGTCAATAACGATAAATAAGCATAAAAAGGGAAAAAAATAGTCATAAGCCCCAAGCATGGGCAACCCCAAAATAATATCCAAGTACCAACTAAAAGAAAGATCAGATAGATTACATTTAGTGACCTCACTACATCTCTAAAAAAAACCTCTTCTTTCATGCCCTCGTGGCATGCTTGCGACATTCCCCTGTGACCTTCCTTGTGAACTCCCTCTCGTTGCTCCGCAACAAAGCAACCGCAGGAACATTCAACCCTTCCTCCTTACTGGACTCTCTAAGCAATTGAGGTAGAATCACCTCAAAAACCGTATTGAGATCATGCTCCAGTCGCCAGCGAGGGGGTCGCAAAGCATCGACACAAACCAATCCGTTCTCTGGTCCTATGTTGGGATGAAAGATCTTCCCTTAGACGTTCAAAACAGGGGCTTCCGAGGGGTATTGGTTGGGCAGCTTAACTTCTACATCTCAAGCGTAACCGTAATACGGACCTAAAAATTAGAATGTAAGTGTGAGATCCCCGGTAGCCGGCAAAGACCTCATAGTCTCTACTAGAGGTGGCAATTTTAACCCATTTATATGGACCCACCCAAACCCCATTCAAGACCCCAAGTCTTACGATTTCCTCTCACATGCAAGGCTCTTTCCATTTTCTAGAGAACATCTAATGTGGAGAAAGAAAAAGACCCCAAGTCACCCAACCCAAAACCCCGAATAAGCAGCAGTAATTGCATAGAATATTTCAATACTCTCTCTCTCTTAAAGCACAATCTTACTCTCTCTCCTATAATATTTCGATACTCTCTCTCTCTTGTTTCTAAATGAAGACTTAGGTTAGCTTTTATAACTGACAACAAATAGGAGTACGCGAGACAATGTTCAATTAAATCTGGGTGGACAGGAGACAATATTAAATTAAATTAGAAGTACCTTGTAATTCCATAGTTATTTCATGAAGAAGAAAATCAAGAATTTGTAATTTTTTGGACTTTTTAAATTCCTTTCATCGGGACAAATTAATAATCTACAAAAAAAAAAAAAAAAAAAAATCATTGCAAAATTAACAAATACAATTTTTTTAATAAAGACAAAATCCATTTGACTTATTTTGCCAAAACACCCGCAAGTTTGTGTGTCTAGTGTTTTGGGGGAGTTTTAGTATTTATTAATTACTTTTGTATTTTTCATCGAAATTGCAAATTTGTTCATGAAATCAGTTTGGGATTTTGTGGCTTGGATTTGATTTTTCGGCTGTAGGAACATTTGGCACAAAAGTTTATGCTCTCTCACTAAAAGTCTACATGGATTACCATACTCTTCCTTCTCCTGCTTTCAGGATGCATCGGATAAATAAAAGAAATTCAAGATAAAAATACTTACAATCTTTCGGAGCCTTGAAGTCCACAACCATTTTGTGTGGTCCTTATTAAGAAATTGCACATTAAAGTCCTCCGCTCTTGCAAGTTAACAAATAGAAAGGTTACAGTTTGAAAGAAAAAAGAAAAAAGAAAGATAACTGGGTGTAAATTAAATACACAGATCTAAAATTCCTCCTTCAAAATACAGTCTGATTTAAAATAAAAAATAAAAAAAAACCAAGAAAATGAACAGGGGAAGAAGATGAAGATCGGTTGAGAAAGAGAGGCGCTGGAGATCGGTTGAGAGATGAAAGAGGAGAAGATGGAACTGGGGAAGAAGATGAACTTTGTATGGCTATTGTAGTCGATGTTTACAAGGAGAGGGAAAATGAAAGGAGAGAAATTATTTGGTGTGGTTGTGGCACATGAAACCCAAAAAGAAGTAAAGTTTCTGGGGTGGGTTTCACAAAAAACTAGCAGGTTTTTTTTTTTCAACAGTCCATTTCTACTACTGCTTCCATATAAATGGAACAAAATGGTGTAAGGTTTATGTAAAACACACACACAAAAATAAATAATCCAACGGTGGGAAACAAAACAAGTATAGTTTCTGGGGTGGGTTTCACAAAAAACTAGCAGGTTTTTTTTTTTTTTTTCAACAGTCCATTTCTACTGCTTCCATATAAATTGAACAAAATGGTGTAAGGTAATTGTAAAACACACACAGAAAAATAAATAAATAACTATGGATCAACCATATAAACAAAATACAAAGAGAGAAAATTATTTGTTGAACGTTCGTATAATATTACGAGGGATAACTTGACTTGATCTTGGTTATGAAAAATGGAGCAAAACTAGTACATACCAGAGAGAGAGAGAGAGAGAGAGAGAGAGAGAGAGAGAGAGAGAGAGAGAGAGAGAGAGAGAGAGAGAGAGATTGTCTGGGTCGGACATCCACCATGGGTCAAGTCAGCGTTCATCTTTGGGACTGGAAGAGAAGAGAGTGAGTGAGTGCTCTGGGACTGGAAAAGAGTGAGTGCAGTGATGAGAGTGGAAGAAGAGTGGAAGTAGTAGTAATAAGAAGCAGTAATGGACCAAACCTGGTGTAAGCGGAAGGAGAGTGGAAGGTAAAAACAGTAAATGGACCAAACGTATGGGGATATGGAAAATGTGAGGTGGGGTCACGTCATATCATCTCGTGGTTCCTGCACAGTAAAGGCATCTCCTACCTATCTCCAAAACTCTCAAATGGAGAATGGATGGGATATATTGAGAAGATGTTTTGTAATTTGTTCTCTCATTTTTTTAACTTTTATACTTTATGAGAAAATCTTGGAGGAATGCATTGTATTTTTTAGAGATTTGAGTGGGCTGAAAGTTTGAAAGGGAGAGAGAGTAGTCTGAGTTTTGTAGAACCAAATCAAATCTGTGGGCTGAAAAGTGAAATCCCTCCTAGGGAGAGAGAGTAGGCGAGCAGCACATGGAATTCTGGGACTTGGGGAAATGGAAAAGTCCAAATTAATGGAGGGTAGGTATATAGCAATAAATTTGGTATGTATAATATATTATGTGAAATATGCCTAGCATATGTATAAATGTATTTACGCCAACATACATGTATAGAATGGAGGGATTTGTTGGCTAATGATAAAAGATTAGATGATATAGGAATTTTTTTTTATTTATATGTATATCTGTATATACTTATATAATAGGGGTGTATTAAACTTCACACATCCCCTTTTCAATATTTGCACCCCCTTTTTATTTTTATTAGGGTGAAATTACTAAAATACCCCTCCATTTTATAATCCCTTGGGGGTATAGATGTTAAAATGGAGGGGTATTTTAGTAATTTCACCATAATAAAAACAAAAAAGGGGGTGCAACCGTGCAAGTGTTGAAAATGGGGGTGTGATTCGTGTGAAGTTCAATTCCCTATTATAGTACCGCTAAATCCGAAACGGTACAAGTATCGGTACCATACCGTACCAGTAAGAAAACCGATATCTTATTCGGTACGGGATTTAGAACCTTGATGAGTGCTCTTCCCCTGGAAGAGTGTGAGTGCAGTGTGATGAGAGAACACATACAGTTTGTCCGGATCAGTCATCTACCTATGGGTCAAGTCAGCGTTCATCTTGAGAGGGAGTGAGTGAGTGCTCTGGGACTGGAAGAGAATAGAGTGAGTGCAGTGTGATGAGAGCATCCGCATCAGTCTCTTTAAAATTTAGACCAAATTACACCTTAAAATGACATTTTAAAGCTTTAGTTAGTCACTTTCGAAATGTGTACTGCATCGGACTCTCTATTCTAACTTAATTTCATTAAACTAATTTTTCTTTATACATATTAAGTTTAAATGGAATTTTTTATTTTCTGATTGTTATACTCCATCCGTTCCTAAATAAGTGTCTCCTACGAAAAGATCAGTAATTTTTGAATAAAAAAATAAAGTACTTTTGCTCATATTTTTTTAATTCCTTTGCACTAAATTAAAGATCTAATTGTTTTCGAACCAAAAAATAAAATACGTCTTGCATAATTTTTAAAATTTCTTAGAATTAATTTAAAATTTTCAATTAGATCTTTAATTTAGTACAAAGAAAGTTAAATAATTACGCACGATCATACCTTAATTTTTTGAAAATTACATGTTTTTTCGTACGGAACACTTATTCAGAGACGGATATGATGGAGTATATTTTCCTGATTTATTCTAATAGATGTATTTGTAATGGTTACAGAAAACACTCCAACCAATTGTGGTGCTGAACCATCAAATACTTGGTGTAGTGGGTCAAAAGGAGAGGTCCAGCCTTAAGACTGGATCCGGTGGGAAAGCAGGGGCTTGGGCCGTACGTGGTATGACCGAACCTATGTCTCCTGGATAGCACGGGGGATCCTTCTATACGGAGGTACCAAAGACCGAAGAAGGGATCCGGCATTATATGATCGACGGTCATGAACGACGTTCGGGTTAGTAGAAGCCATGGCTAACATGGAGTTCGGAGATCGGGATATGTGACCCGACCCGGAAGCCGGCCTAACGGGCAAATAAAGGCGGTTAACAGTACACGTGCCAGAGGCCACGTAACATGGTATGAGAAGCTGCCAGAGGCGTCTGGAGAGCAACGTGGCAGCAAGTTAGTGGGCGGGTCACGTGACTGGTATCGTCACGTATGACGTCATGAGACTTGGGGAGCAAGTACTGAGAGATCTATAAATACCACGGGATAAACCCTAAAAGGTACACACATTCTCAGATCTAATTCCATTCTCTGTACCTGCCTCCTTCGTATTCTAACTTGACCGTCGGAGTGTCCTTGGGCAAGAGGCCCAAGTATACTAACCACTGTTTACTGGTTGTAGAATCAAGTTGGCAAGGCGGAGTACCATCTTAGAAGTACGGGATCAACCGCGTGATTCAGCGTCTCCAAGCGAGCGGCTGTAGCAATGTTATAATTTGAAGTGGCTCTGACGAGCCTGATGCAGGACCTTCTTTGATGTTTTCCTCGCCACTTTACTGAAAACGATAGAGTAGCTACCCTGATGCGGATGCTCTGAGAGTGGAAGTAATAAGAAGCAGTAAATCAAATGGACTAGACCTAATGATGTATAAGCAGTAAGTGGAAGGAGAGTGGAAGGCAAGCAGTAAGCGGGTGTTCCGCTAATTTGGTTTTTTTTGCTTTTTAATTTTTTGATTTTTTTATGCGAGAGCTCGAAAAACGTATTGGCATTTTGTGATTTTTATGTGATGTATTATGAAGGGATGTCCTGTCTCGAAAAATATAAAAAATTAACTTTTACCCTTTTGAGTTAGTAAAATGGGGTCTAAATGGACCAAACCTAAGCAATAATAAATGGATCAAACCTAACGATACATAGGCTCCGTTTGGGAGCCTCTTGTTTTATTTTTTGCTTTCTCTTTTTTGGTTTTTGGGTGTTTGGCAGCCAAGGGGAAAAACTATTTTTCCCATAAACAATTTCTTTATTTCCGGTGATAGAGAGGAGAAAGCAAAAAGAGACTCACACCTCCTTTTCAATTTCTACTTCTGGGTTTCTTTCATCTCTCTCTCCCAAAATACATTCTGCACATTTCTCTCAAACACTCATCACAGATTCAAAAGTCATTCTGGCCATAATCCAAAAAATAAAAAAGCCAAAACGTGAAAAATGAAAAACTGAAAAGTAGGCTCCTAAACACCCTCATATGGAGATATGGATCGAAAATGTGAGGTGGGGTCACGTCACATCATCTCGTGGTTACTGCACGGCAATTAGCCAATTATTCAAAGTACGGCTGGTCTCCAAAACTCTTTACGTTATGAAGACTTGAATCGAATACATGGACAAAAAATTGAAATTTGATTTTCTACTTCCATTTTAAATTTGTGCATTATTCTTAGGGCGGGTTTTCCGTTAAATAAAATGAGGTAATTTTATCACCCTTTCACCTCATTTGATAAAATGAGGTATTTGGTAAAATGAGTCCACTATAGAAGAGAGAAAGACATAAGAGAAAATTACTGCTTTGCCCCCGGATTCATTTGAATGTTCATTTTTATTATATATGGTGGGGTCCCTTAAAGAAAAGGAAGGGCAAAATAGTAAATGATGCATTAGGTGGTGATTTAATCACACTTGGATTTTATCTAATGAGAAAGAGAGTGATTTTATCAAATGCGTAATTTTATGGGATTTAACGGAAAACTCGGCCTTAATCATTTGTTAATGTGTAGTACTTCTCTCTCTTATAATTGATGTCGTTGAAAAAATGGACATGAGGTTGGTGTTGTCCCGCCCTTTGGAAACAGCATGGATGTTGTCCAATCACGATCGTTCGTGATTGGCCATGGACGATTTAAATCACATCTTATCCAAAAAAATCTGAACCGTCCGTTGCCGAACAGATCTGAGCCTCTATGACAGATCTTGAACATCCATGTTGTTCCCGAAGGGACAGCACCATCCTCCGTTCCAAAAAGTAAACGGAATCTAAAAATAAATTGAAGTAGTTGTACATTTCTAAATCCTAAAAAAAAATTCATGGACCTTAGACCTTGTAAAACTTTAGCATGGACTAAGTAACCCAATAAGTCACACTTCTGGACCCTAAAACAATTAACTGTTTGTATTGAACATTTAAAAACCAAAACACAAGAATGTCAGCACCAAGATTTGAACACGAATCACCTAGGTGGAGAGCCTGTACACATGCGCTTTGACTGTTTTGTTTCAAACTTATTTTACTTAGTTTTATATTTATTATTGTTCTTTGCAAAAAGTTTTTTTTTTTTGTGGTGGTATTTTTGAAACTGGGAGTGGCACGTGCTACCTCCCCTTCTTAGCTCCGTCCCTAGTTACATACTCCCTCTGTCCCAATTTGTTGGGCCCGTTTACCTTTTTGGATGACTCAAAAAATTATCTATATCTCATAATATGTAATACTTTTTTTGATTTCGAAATCTTTGTTTAACAAAATTAATTGAGATCTATCAAATAAGATCCATATTGAATGCAAAAAATATCATAAATTAAAAGATATCGAGAATTTTTTTAAGCTTTCCAAAAAAGGAAACATGCCCAGAAATTGGGACGGAGGGAGTATTTATTATTGCCAGAAATACATACATGTATATATATATATATATAGGGGCGACTCCAATGAGAAAATTACTTGCATACATTTTTTTATTTTTTAGACCAATTACTACATAACACCACTACCAAAAAAAAAAAAAAACATACATATACGTACTAAAATGGAGTATCTTGCACGTGATATTCCGTGAGCTAGTAGTATCAAAAGCTTTTTACTTGGGGGTGTTTGGGAACCTCATTTTGAACTTTTTAGCTTTTTGGATTATGGTAAGAATGTATTTTGGATTTGATATGAGTATTTGAGAGAAATGTGTAAAATGCATTTTGAAACAGAACTAGTGTTTGAGAGATATGTGCAGAATACATTCTGTAGGTCCTTTAGTTAATCAAAATGGGAAAATGAGAAGTCAAAAAGCTCCTCTCAACCTCATTTTCACTTCTGCTCTAGATTGTGCATTTTGCAAAACTCATTCTCAGAGAATGAGTTATCAGGTGTGTCTCCCAAACAATCAAAATGCAAAAATAAAAATGGAAAAATTTGGCTCCCAAACAGGCTCTTGCTCACTTATAGTATTTCATTTTTCTCAACAACTTATACTCCTATTTCATTATTTATTTTATTTTATTTTATTTTTCATTTATGAAGTTGCTACCAATAACTTTCACCTATAAAAAAAATAAAAATTACTCCAAAAATCCAGTGTGGGCCACACTGGTCCTAAACTACCTCCGCAACTGCTCCGTGGTGCCCGAGCACACATCTCGACTGTCCAAAATACTTTTTGAAAAATCCAAATTTAGAAAGAGAAAGAGGAGAGATAGTGAGATAAATCTGGACCGTTCAAAACACTTTTGGACGCCCGGATGTGCACACACGGGCTCCACATGGTGCCCGCTCGGCATACAAAAATTTTTCCTTCCTTTGTTGTCTGTCACTCCCAGTTACTACCATTTACAGTTGTCATGTTCCTCAATAACCAAAGATTCTCAATTTTCTCCCCCATTTCCATTCCATTCGGTTTCGGTTTCCCTTGTTTTGTTGCTATGAGCCTTTTTCTCTAGTTTGTTGCATTCCTTTAAAAGTGGGTTCCTATACGATCATTTGTTTTTTGGAAAACTATTTTTTCATGTTTTCCGAAGCAACTTTCATTTGGTTCTGAAAATGGAAAGGAAATCGTACCAAAGCTAGAAAGTAATGTTCTTGCTAAAGAGTGGATTCTAGAGCAAGTGCAACAAGCTCCCTATATTGATACATTTAGCTATAAAAAGGGAGCCAAACATCAAATCAATTCTCCAGGAGACTCAATAAACATCTCCCTAAAATGCTTTGATGAACAGTGTCTGAACAAATACCTTCACTTTTGGAGAGGTACTATTCACTACTCATCTCCTTTTCCACCAATTGTTGAGGGACACATGTCTCTTTCTCAATAAATTTATATATTTTAATAGAAAGTAAGTAAACTAGAGAGTGTTGATAGAAAATATGTCAAATTATAATAGATATATGCACTGCTCACAAATTTTTTTGGGGAGTTATTATTGGGATGCTCTTACACCCAAGGCAGCACTGCTTATTTTTCTACTTTTATGCTTTAGGAGTACAAGAGAAAAAAGGAAGAAAATTAATGGCAACAGATTCGCAATGCTATTGAAGAAAGTTGTGAGTAAATAAAAAGGCTAGAGGATTCTTTGAAGATGGGTATGGAGATTTGAAGTGGTTTTGGTGAGAGACAAACATGCCAACAATTTGGTTAAATTTGAAGAGATCCTTGCACTACAAATCAGAGCCGTCAGATGTCCATGATCCAAAGGCCAGGAAACACTTAGCACAATCTTGACAAGAAAAGTAGCTAGGTCTAGTTGTTCAAGGTCCATAGCAAATCTCAAGGATGTGATTCATGCATGGAAGCAAAAGTAGCTAGGTGTTGTGCACTGTATTGTGCATCCTCGGTCATTCGATTATATTTTTGGACGGTCCGGATGTATTTTAGTTTTTTACCGGTAAAAATAAATTTAAATTGAATTAAATTTGCCGAATGCATCCGGACCGTCCAAAATATGATCGGATGGGCAAGGAGTGTATAACACCCGGATGCATAGCACCCACCCTTGGCCCCCTAGTTGTAGCCAAGATCCATAGGAGATTGAATGTAAATCTCTCTCTCTCTCTCTCTCTCTCTCTCTCTCTCTCTCTCTCTCTCTCCAATAAGGGTCCCTTTATTGAATTTACCATAAGAACCCTTCTATTTCCAGATCAAATTTTGACGATCCAAACCGGTCAATATTTTTAAAATGTGTTTTTAAGGGCCCCGCGTGAATTCATAAAAAAAAATACTCGAAAGGACTTGATCCGATCAATTTTTAATAAAAATATTCTATATAGCTTAGATACGTATACTTAAGTTTACTTAAACCGGTAGCAACAAATATCATTCATCTTTTTAAAAGAGAAATATGATGAAATCATGTTGCTAAGAATTTACAAATGTACTGTAACACCCCGTATTTGTACGGTCGATACAATTCTTGAAATAATATTTTTACTAGATTCAACATTTATACTGTTGTGATTTATGTTGGTGATATTAAATAATTTTTTTGAAATATTTTAGAACTATAAATATTAATGGGAGTAGTAGGTAAGTACTATATTGCTTTTATTGTTGGTCGGAGGACTTATAGGAGATAGAGAGGGGATTAAATTGGCATGTATCATGTATGGTTGCCGATGTCGTCATGTGCTACAGTTGATGTGTGTCCATGGCTTCAATTATCGCAGAGATAAATGCGTAGAGTTGATGTGTGTCCATGGCTTCAATTATCGCAGAGATAAATGCGTAGAGACCGGTAGTTGCACAATATTAATAGGGTAGTGTGCTTCACTTTAATTATCTCCTCTCATTCTTTCGTATATATCGCAACATGTTCATCGTAAGTGGTGTCGCGGGTAACGTAAAAAACTTTATCACTTTTAGAAATTCTGTGAGATTAATTGTTCAAATTACTGTAAAAATAAACAAGAGAGAGGAAACATCAAAATATGCATAAGTTGGCCTGAACATCTGATTATCGGAAAAAAAAAAAGAGAGAGAGAGAGAAGAGACTCGAATAAACTCACAATTTGTGACAAAGAGACAAATTGAAAATGTGACCCAACTCCTTCCTGCTCTTATTGGTAAACATTTTCCCAAATATTGTACTACGTTATGTACTACAATAACAACAAAATTCAACATAATCCTTCATCTAAGATCTCCAACAAAAAGTATATGACCTTATGTTCTTGCTTTTCTATAAGAAAACCTAGGGGAAAAAAGTCGTAAAAAAAGTCGTAAAAGTGGTTTCATGTTAGTCACATGCAACAATTATGATAAGCCTTGATTGATTTACCGATACATTCATATCGTTTTTACGTTAATTGTGAACCGACTCGCGAATCAAGAGGGATGTGACTTGGAGGACTTTGATTACTCATGCTAGCATTCGGGGATCCATACATGCTACGTCCATTTCTGCCCTCGTCATTGATGCTATACCAAGGTTACCTCGTTACTGGTGCAGTTTCTTTTCAAACTTGCTCCATGTTTGAATCGAATGTGCATCTGGAGTTGGTCTTCTCGCTTCACGAGGCAATTTCTCATTCATTCGTTAATGAAATTTGTTCACTATTCTCAAGGTTTAAGGGGGAGTTTTGATAAAAAATTTAATGGGAAATTTTATGAAATCTCTTCATGAATGGATAAAATCAAGATGTTTAATTTTATCAAATCTTTATAAAATCTATTGGAGAACTCCCCTTTAATTCTTTTACTTGGGAGCACGTACACCCACTTAGACCTGTCCACCTAAAAAGGTTAACTGCTTTGTTTGGTTAAGTTCTCAAAACCGGTTCTCTCTTTTTCAAATGGTCCCCACCACATGCAACACATGGGTTTCTCTCTCCTTCCCATTTTTTGAAATACTAGTATAATTCACATTTTGTGCAAAATGGGTCCATGGGGTCCACTTCAAAGACTTACACAAATGATCCAAGCTGTCCATTAGTTTTAAAATTATTCTTTGAGTCATCCAGAAAAAAACCAGGTCAATCGTATAATTTTAAAAATTTGATCAAGTTGTCTAACTTTCTTTCAAACTTCTGTCAAAATTCAGGATCCTAAATTGTGAATGAATAATTAGCAGATGGATCAACTACTTATAATTTTTTGAATGATCTGATTATTTAGGACTGAGCTAAAAAATAATTTAAAAAATTAATGACCAGCGCAGATCATTTGTGTGGGTCTTCAAAGTGGGCCCCACGGATCCATTTTGCACAAAATGTGAACTATACTAGCATTTCAAAAAATTGGGAGGAGAGAGAAACTCATGTGTTGCATGTGGTGGGGACCACTTGAAAAAGAGAGAACCGGTTTTGAGAACTTAACCAAACAAAGTGAACGGGTCTCACTCAGGGCCAGCTCACGACATTTGGGTGCCCTAGGCCCAATCGCCATATAGTGTCCTATTCATTTTTATAACAACCCAACATAGTGGAATAATTTGTCTATCAAAACATAGAATTTCACTATGTTTTTTTGTCAGCCGTTTAAATTCATTTTTAGGAACATTTTTTACTCTATGTTTTTTGTTAGCTCTTGAACGTCTAAAACTTGAACTTGCACGCTTGGGTAAAAGTGGTGGAGGATAGGCAACATAGAATTATTTATAGGCAAGCACTTGCCTTCCAACCCATATTCTTCCGATGCGGGACAAGAGCACTTGTGCAAAGGAAGACTCTTGTTCTCAAATCATGAGTCCCACATCGCCTATTCAAGGGAAACCAACTCAAATAACATGATATAAATTGATAGCCCACCCCTTCACTGGATCAAACCATAACGCCTGAGCAATTGAGCTTAACAAGTAACCTTGGGCCTCTTCTAGGCTCTTAAAAAAGACTCATATTCAAACTTAGTACCAAAATGTTTCAGAGTGCCCCTAATTTTAATCTTTTTGGGTGTACCCTAATGCCCAGGCCTCATGGGCCGGCCCTGGTCTCACTTGAAGTTTGGCTTAAAGTACACAAGTTAGCTTTTTCCCAATGGCATACTTAAAACCAAAATGTTGTTAAAATTAATAATATTTGACTCAAAAAGTGTTCACAATAGAATATTCAAAGTTAGCAAAATCTTTAACCAAAAATCAAATTTTGTCATTTGTATATTCGAAGTTACCAATCTTTTCCAAATATATAACCAAATTTAATGGACTCGCATCTCCTCAGTTAAATACACAAACCTTCTCTCTCTTTTAAATAATGTTTTAAAAGAATTATTGAATTTTTTTTCAAAACCTATTTTTTTTTCCGAACACTGTTTGTTTTTTTAAATTGAAATTATTTTTCAAAGACGGTTTTCCGAAATTGTTTTAATTTTTTCAATTTTTTAATGACAACTATTTGTTTTCTAGAACTATTTTTTTTTTCAAAACTGGTTTTTTCGAAAAAATATATTTTGAAAACCTTTTTGTTTTCTAAAACTAAAGTGTTTTTTGGTTTTTACAAATCTATTTGTTGTTTAAACAGAATTGTTTTTTTTTTTCAAAAAATGATTTTTTTTTCAGAAACAATTTCATTGTTTTCAAACAAATTTTTTTGAAACTTTTTTATTTTCTAAAAAACTATTTTTAAATTTTTTTGAAACGAAGTACAATTTTGACTGAAAAAATGTTTTTATTAGTTTATTTTTTAGTTTGAAAATGTGATATATCACTCAATTTTGATTATGTCATTGTGGACCTCTACATTGTTAACTTTAGTCATCCTCTAAATGAATAAACAAAAGGTGATGTGGCAACTTTTGGTTATTCAATTTTGAGTAGAGTAGTGATACATACACACCCCCACATACACACTCAGCCACACCCTCTCTCGCATGGGGTGTGGTCCCCCACATGGGGGCCCATGTGGGGGACCACACCCCATGTGAGAGAGGGTGTGGCTGAGTGTGTATGTGGGGGTGTGTATGTATACCATTGGTGATACCCTTACTATTCTATGAACAAATTCTCCATTTTCCAATAATACATGTAGTTGTGTTCAACAAGGAATCAAATCCTGCTTAAAAAAGAATACGGGAAAAAATAGGAAACATAGTAGGAAAAGGAAAAAGAGGGGATATTAATAGATTAGACTTTTTATAGAGCCCATACAATTTAATTCTAGGTAGGACTGGTAAACAAACCAGATGAGCCAACAGTTAACCAGACGTTCAAGATTTGTTTGAAAATTTAATGGCTGTGTTTGGATGGGTTTTGAAAAGAAAATTTTGAGAAGAATTTTTGAGATAGTGTTTAGTTGGGTTTTTAAAAATGAGAATAATGAATTAATGATTGGAGAGAGATGGAGAGAGAAATGAGAATAATGAGTGGGGAGAGAAATGTAATTAATGATTGGAAAAAGAAAGATTCTTTTTGGATATTTTTTTTTGAAAATGGGAAGAGAATGGAAATGAGCAAAGCCATAAGTTTTAAAAATATGTTCTAACATGGCATGTTTTTTAAACGAATCCATCTCAAACAAGTATTAAAACTGAGCCGATCTTGAGTTATTTAATTTTCTAAGCATCATAATTAGAACGCGCGGAGCTGTAGTTTGTGTGAAGCTTGGTTAAAAAATTGAAAAGATGTGTAAGCAACCAGCTGATCAGACGAGGTTTTAACGGGCGAAGGGGGAGCTATTTTGTTCATTTATCCGTTTCACTGTAGCTATAAGCGTAAACAACCACACGATATAGGAATATGAAAACATTAAAGAATTAACACACAGATAAACGTGATTCCCTAAACACCGGGTGCATCCACAAGAGCGAGTATTTCTCATTGATTACTGTAACAAGGTTTACATAGAGAGTATTTATGTCCCACTCTATTATTAACCCTAATCCGATCACATGGTCTGTCTTCCCATAATACCCTTATTACATTGTATCATACCGCGGGGTGCTACGCCCCCCGCACCCCCCACAACCAATGGGCCTACGGCCCCAGCCCATTATGCCTGATATGTGATGGGCCAGATGCATCCGCATCTGACCTCTCTTCTAGAATTTCTTGGTATCTCTCCATATTTAACATATGAGCCACAAGTTTTAACAGTAGCAAACCGGAGAGATTTGGTCCACAATTTGTGCAATAAGTTAGATTAAGTAGGTTAGGGAAGTAGTACTCCCTCCATCCCAATTTGTTAGTCTAATTTCTCCGTCTACAAAGTTGTCTATATCTTATCATTTGATAAGCACAACTGTTTACTCTAGAGCCCCTTAATTTATATTTGTATTGTTATTTGGAGTATAATATTCGTTTGTGTTTTTTTGCAGATATTTGGAGGTTTTGATATTAAAAGCGAAACGTTGAATTTCACACTTCAAATCAAAGCCCGTGGTCACATTAATCCGCGGACCAAGTATATAACAGAAAGTCTAGGTACCCAGAATGTGTCCAGAATTTGAAATTTAACGGTCCATATTCAATTCACTGGACCATTGATTTTCAAATTCTGGATACTTTCTGTGTTCATTTTCTATGTATGTAGCAGTGCTCAGTATATAATGGAAAACACAAACGAGAAGCACCCGATCGAATTTCTATGTCATGGAATTTTGGACTTTGGACTACAAATTGGGTTTAATAACACATGGACATGCAATTAAAAGAAAACAGGGAATAAAAAAAAGGTCCGGTAGGGCTTTACTGGAGCACACGCATTGCTTAGGCTTGGGAAACAAGGAAACGGGTGCGGCTCATATTATATACTAGGACCATATAGAGGCCAATGACTGTTCTCGGGATAAACATTCTTTTGCATTCAGTCAGCAGAGAACAGCACCAAAACCTCAATTTTTTTCAGAGTAGATGAAGCTTGTACTCCGAATACGGGTATTCATGTTTTGATTTAGAGTTTGTTATTTGAATACTGGTTGTTTGAATCTTAAGGATTTATTTGTGCAAATATTTTTCCTATCAATCATATATATGTGTTTGATTATCTAGATATTAAGCATGATCCATATAACGGTTTTATAAGTTCGTGATAATAGGGTCATAGGGTGAGATGGGATATGCTCCGTGGACCGTGGCATTGAGATGGGGCATACTAGTAACACGAGTCGTGCTAGGCGGCGATATCCCATGTCATTCGATGATTCACGATGATCTTAAGGTGACACTTTGTTGGGCCCGTGAACTCTACAATGTCCTGTTAAATTTGGATAGTTTACCCTTATCCTTGCATAAATTTCATTACGAGGTGATAAGTGGATCCGAAACCCTAGACTTTTTTCCAAAAGCAATCTCTTTTGCCATTCAAGAATTTTTAGTTAAAGTTTTTAGTACTTTAGAAATTCAACAATCGAAACTCTTTTTCCTGGATTAAAAATTAAAAAGCAATTGAAACCTTTGTAGTTTAGCCTTTAATCTTAGGGGACGATACTCAAAACGTATGCCACTATTCAGAAGAGTAGAAGTAATTGTTCAGTTTAATTAATTATTTTTGGTACGATAAACCAGCAATAACCATTTATAATGGTTTGTACAATCTTGAAGATTTTGTCTATTGGTAATTATGTTGCATATTCCATAGAAAAGTCGTTAAAAAAATATAGATAAAATTTTGAGACTTTGAAATAGTGAAAATGAACAAACAATTATGACGAAGCTAAAATTAAGGATAAAGAAACAAACCCAATTAAAATGAACAAACAATTAGTTGAATGCGGTGATTGCAAAATTTTTTTGGAGTGGGGCTGAGGACGCAAACAAGATGCATTGGATGAGCTGGGAGAAAATGACAAAGGTTAAAGGAATGGGCGGGCTAGGCTTTCGTGACTTGGAAGCTTTCAACCTCGCGATGCTAGCAAAACAAGGATTGAGACTCTTGACTGGTGATAATTCCTTGTTTTTTCGCGTCTATAAGGCTAAATATTTTCCGCATACATCATTTCTCGAGGCGTGCTCTAAACCTCTTTCCTCATGGGCGTGGCAAAGTATTTTAGCGAGCAAAGAAATAATTAAAAGAGGATGGCGATGGAGAGTGGGCAATGGTGGAAGGGTTAGAATTTGGGAAGACCCGTGGCTTGTTGATGACCATTATCTGAAAATCTTAACCCCAAAGGCCGGTAGCAACTTGAGTAAGGTTTGTGAGTTGATTGATCCGGAACGATTGGTATGGAATGAACCATTGATTAAACAGGTTTTTATTGATCGAGATGTGGAACAGATATTGAGCATTCCCTTGAGTGTGACTGGCGTGCGAGATAAATATGTTTGGGCAAGAACTTCATCGGGAACTTTTTCGGTCAAATCAGCATATGTTATTGCGAAGGAATGGGTCCAAACAAGGAGGGCGCTGGATAGTGGAAGAGGACAGCCTAGTGGAGAGCTTGAGGATGAAGGGTTTTGGAAACGGATTTGGCAAATGAAGGCTCCAACAAAAATTAAATTGTTTCTTTGGCGTTGCCTCCATGGAATTGTGTCGGTTAATATGGCTTTAGCTCAACGGAAAGTTCCTGTGGACCCGATTTGCCCTCTTTGTGGATTGGCAGAAGAAACACCATCCCATATGTTTTTCAACTGTGATCGAGCTACGAAGGTTTGGTTACTTTCACCTTTTAGATTGCGTCCGGAAAATACTAATTCCAATCAGTTGAAGGACTTTTGGGGTGCTTTAGGTGCAGCGCACAGTGGCGAGGAAAGAAAGGAAGCTACCGGCCTATTTGCTATGATCGGCTGGCACATCTGGATTGCCAGGAACAGTTGGGTATTTAAACAGAGGTGGGACACGGAGACATCCATCATCCAGAAGGCTATTGAGGAGTTTAATACTTTTTTGCAGGCCATGCGTAAGGATCAACCTAATACAAATCCTCACTTTACTCCTAACGTAGCATGTTGGCAAGTTCCAGATCGGGGGGTCTTAAAGATTAATGTGGACGGGGCTTTTGACGTAAAAACTCGAAGAGGTGGCGTGGGTATGGTGGTCCGTGATCACACGGGTAAGGTTGTGGGGGCTGCTGCGTCTCCCATTAAACATTGCTTGTCTGCCGAGTCAGTTGAAGCCGAAGGTTGTCGGTTTGCTTTGGGTTTGCCTTTATGCCGTTTGGAGAAGGATTATGTGGTGGAAGGGGACGCACAAGCTGTCCTCAAAATGATTCAAGGGCTCTACCCAGTCAAGGTTGTCGGTTTGCTTTGGGTTTGCCTTTATGCCGTTTGGCTAAGAAGTTTAGTTCTTGTTCTTTTCATTTTCTCCCTCGTGATTGTAATAGGGTGGCTAATGCTATAGCCAAATATGCCCTATCGTTGGATAGCCCTCTAATCTGGCAGGAGGTTGTTCCGAACTGGATTAGTAGGGAAGTTTCCCTTGATGTTTTCTCTTTAACGTTATCGTGAATAAGATGATTTACCGATTGACAAAAAAAAAAAATTAGAGAAGACCAAATACCCTAAAGAAATTTCCTATATATCAGGCTGTAGGATGAGATGTGTGTGGTAATATTTGCTCATTTAATCTCACAACGGGTCTCATGAAACTGTATATCATACAAAAGTATAAATTCACCGTTTATAAACTAACAGCTAGCTCCTAGTGGTAACCGCTTGATTGTCAAGGCCTGCGACATAAGAAGTTTTGTTTATTCTTAAGATCACAAATTTGAATCTTCCCATGAAATATCAACTCTTATATATGGTCAGGTCAATGGGTTGACTTGATTGTTGAGACCTGCGACATAAGGAGTTTTGCTACCTCTTAAGAACTCAGGTTCGAATGCTCCCATGTCTATCAACTCTTATAGGGTTAGGTCAAGCGGTTGGCTTGATTGTCAAGGCCTACGACATAGGAGATTTTGCTACCTCTTAGGATCTCAAGTTCAAATTCTCCAAGGTGCTATCGACTGACTCTTATAAGGTGTCCACAAGGAGCACCAGGCACCTAAGATATTGTACTCTATTTAAAAACCAGTTTAAGGATCTCTACATCAATTAGGGGTGTCACATTATATTGCTTGTTCTTAGTTCTAAATCCGAGATAATATTTATTTCTAGTGAACTCGGGGATGCACTACAAGCCTACAAGGTGTACTACGTGATTCAAGTTGTCCATCTCATAATCTATGGTCCAAAATTGAAAAAGTATCCTACATGTAAGTTAATATCTGTAGGAGCCTAGGAGGACCATTAGAAATATTTTTGAATGGTCCAGATTGAACATTGCAACCATGTAGTCCCCAGATTCCTTTCAGGTTGCTTTCATATCCAAATCCTAACGAAACCCATATTATAAAGCTTCGTATGACTTATTTGTTTTTTTTCTTCTTTTTCTTTTTCGCTTGCCTAAATGGTTGAGTTGGTCAGGTGAAGCAGCAAGTATAGTGACGAATGTTGATATTTGACTTCTAATGAACCCCATTGATAATTCGATGTGCCTACCCCATTGATGAATGTGGAGCTCACTCCTCTATTTGTTCTTCTCCTGAATGTTTAAATTCGAAGGGTTAAAAAAAAGAAAATAAAAATGGGCGTAGTTCAAAATTTGGGCAATTTAAAACAAAAAAACATTTTACTGTATGGGTTATGCTTTCCATTAATTCAAAAAGAAAATTTAACAGTTGCATTTATGTTAAAAGTGCAAGGGGTGCAAGTATCCCATAATGAAGTAAATGTATGTATCTTAAAATTGGTAAAAGTACAGTGGTGGTGTAGTACAAATTCCCCTAAAAACTTCTTGAAATTCTTTCATGTGTTGAAAAAACCCCTAAAATTCTGCGTGACGAACTTTCTTTTTTATCTCGAGTATATATTAAATGGCGACTACATATGCATAGACACCCTTTTGGAAATGGAATATGTCTCCCAGTTTTGGAAATTGAGTTTCCCAAGAGAAAATAATTGTTTCTTCTCTACCTTTTGGAAATCCTTATTAGTTTTTGGTTTCCATCCTTGTTAGGAAAAAATTCTTTTCCTAACAGGTAATGGTTTGCATACTAGAAAACTCTCAGTGTACCTATAGACATATTTTCGGTTTCTCTGTTTTCTGAAAAAATCTACTTTCTTTGTTTTCAGAGCATGGTGTGATTGCAGGGAACTGAGGAAAGTAGAAGAAATTTAATCTCTTTTTTTTCCCTTTCGCTTGGATTCATCAATCATGAAGAAACAAGAATATGGTTACTTCCCAGATGATTGCTGGGAACTTATATTCCGAAAACTGGGAGAAGATGACGAATGTGACTTGGATTCGATATCTTTGGTCTCAAAACGGTTCTTTTCGATTTCAAACCGGGTGAAGCATAGTTTGGCTTTGAATGTAAACGCCGAGACACTCCATCTACTCCCGAGCATTCTTAGTAGATTTCGACACATCAAAAGCATAGTCATTGCCACTAATATCGGCAACTCCATCCATGATTCAATTGCAGTAGATGGAGTCCTCAATCAGATTGCACGGTCTGGAGTATTGTTGAATCTCCAAGCCATAAGGTTTCGGTGTCACATTGAAGCCCTGCGAGGTGGTTTTAGGGCACTTGCCTTGAGTAAGAATATGAAGAATAATTTGAAGGTATTGGATTGCTCTGGGCTGATCTCTATGCAAGACAAGGATTTGATTTTGATAGCAGATTTGCTCCCACGATTGGAGGAACTCAGGATTGGTGCGGCTAGACGTTGGTACGATGATAAGGTTGCCGTACGTATAACAGATGATGGCTTTGATGCGTTGGCATTAAAGCTTAAGGAATTGAAGGAGATAGTGTTTACTTGTGATCCTAATGCTTGTTTCATCACTGATAGATCGCTTATTACTCTGTCAACAAATTGTGTGAAACTGAGAAAATTTGATCATTGCATAAGCAATATAGATCAACGTAATGTGACCGAGGACGGCATTGGTTTTGTGATGCGGCATAGTACCAATTTGACCTCTCTCTCCTTAGATTTATTCTCGTTACAACCTTCTGCGTCACCTTTTGCAATTGGAAACGGGTTTACCAATGCCAAAAACCAACATTCTCTCGCCTTGGGTCGAGCACTCATTTCGGATAAGCGTATTTCTTTACTCGCAAAAGCATGTCCTCCATTGAAGAAGCTCAAACTCGTTAGCGACTTCATGGGGACCAAGTGTCCCGAAATTCACGGGGCATTAAAATTGCTTTTGAACCCATGTCAATTGACACTGCAAGAGCTAACCTTAAGAGATTGGTCCCCCACAGACAAGGATATCAACAAGTTGACTCAGTATCTCTGTAACCTAACTTCCATATATCTTGTTGGACTGTTTGGGTTGACTAGTGTCACCTTCTACACCTTGACAAGAAGTTGTCCTCTATTTGAAGTACTTACGATGACAAATATGAGGGGACAAGAGATGGATACTTTTTGTACGGATATCTTGCATAAAAACTACCGAATGCGACACCTCGATATCAGCGACAATCCATGGTTGAATGATACAATGCTCGAAAACATTGGGCAGATTTGCCCAAAGCTGCAATTTCTCTCTGTAAACTATTGTCTGCGCCTCACCAATGTAGGCATTGGGGAAGTTTTGAGGAGATGCCCTGCAATAACACAGCTGAATATCGATGGTCTTAAGGTTTCAGATGATTTTTTGGGGAGAGATTCTGACAACTCTTCTGAATTGAATTTAAAGGCTTTGGAAGCTTGGGGGATCCAGATTAGGGATGAAGGGATGGCGATGATTGGAAAGAGGTGTCCAAAACTCCAATATTTGCGGATTGGATTCTGCAAAGTAGTGACGGATAAAGGGTTGATGGAGGTGGTGAGGAAGTGCGAAAGACTGAGGAAAATAAATCTGTATGGGTGTGAAAAGGTGAGCACCAATATTTTGCCTAAGATGGCGTTTTCAAGGTCCTCACTAAGGAAAATTATTTTTCGATGTGGGTTTGATATGAGGGAAGAGATGATAAACACAGTCTCCTCCTTTGGCTGCCAGCCAGAGCCGGCTCATAGATTTCGGAGGCCTAAATCGAACTTATTAAACAAGGCATACCCTATATTTTGCATACAAAAATTTCTCAATAAGGAGTCATTATAAAAACCATCACAAAAGATTTATTATTACAAAACAGAAAATACTAACCTATAGTTATCCAAAAATATACAACCGCTACAATATTTCAAAATTCATCATTTGAATATTTGTCTTCTCGCACTTTTAGCAGCAAACATAGAGTAATTAAGTCTTCATAATCAATCATATTCACCATATCCTTCTCAATGGACAAAATAGCCAATCCATTTAATCTTTCCTTGAGACATGGTCTAGTATATATATGTAGGATTCCTAAATAATTGGGGGCCCTAAAATTTTGATTTTTTGGTGGGCCTAAATCCCATGCTTCTTGGGATTCATGTCTAAGCCGGCTCTGCTGCCAGCTTATCTTATATCAATGAGTACTCCGCTTGCTTAGTTGTCAAAAAATAAAATAAAATAAAAATAAAAAAATAAAAAAAAAAATAAAAAAAAAAATACTACGACTAAGCTGCCAAGAATGATACTAGTAATTGTAGAACCTCTCGTCTTCCCCTAGCCGCCACTTCTTGGTTTTCCGCCTGGGTGGTGGTGGGGGGGGGGGAGCGGCGCCTCCTCCCCCCGGGCTTCCTCCCCCCTCTCCTTTTCCTCCCTCTCTCTCATCCTCTCCCTCCTCCCCTCTTTTTCCTCTCCACATCTGTGTTTTTCTCCCTTCCCCTCCTGGTATTGGTTCCGACGGTGGCGCGGTGTTGGCTGCGTTATTCTTTGGCCTATCGGTTTGTCGGTCAGGCGATTCTTCCCCGCTGCTTTCCTTGTTGGAGGATTGCGGATCTGGTCTAACGGCTTGGGGTTGGATCGTTCTCCTGGTGGGGGGGCTTGTTGCCTCTGGCGGCGGCGGCAGTGGTGCTTCTCGGCGGCGGTCTCATTCGATTGCTGCTCTCCGTGCTGTTGCTTTTGGGTTTCTTGCGTGGTGTTGCGGTGGTGTGGTTCTCCGGAGGTGCGGTGCTTGTTTTGTTTCTTGCGGCGGCTTGGGGTGGTTGTTCGGGCTCTCTCTCTTGCCGGCTCCATTTCCAGATGGTTTCCATTGATTGTCTTTGGACGGCTGGTGCTCCATTGGTAGGAGGTGCGACGCTTGGAACGGCGGTGGTAGGGTGGAGTTGCTGGAGCATTTGGGAGTTAGGTTTTGTTTTTGTTTGTGGGCTTTAATTTGGGTTCGGATCTTTCCTGGGTCATGTTTTGGGTTGGTTTCTCACCAACATTGGGGTTTTAGGGTGTTCGGCCGCTTTTTCAGGGTCGTGTTGGTTTTTCCTCCTGGTTTGGGCTCAGCCTGTTGGGCCTAAATTAGTTTCCTCCATGTGGTTAGGAGACGAGGGTCTTGGGCGATCAGGCCTGTGTGTCCAAGGTCCTATTAACTTTGTACTTCGTGTTCGTGTTATGAGTTAATAAATTTTTGCTTATCAAAAAAAAACTTAATTGTTTTTGTTACAGTTACTTATGAACTTAGGTTTCGTTTGGTTGGATGGAGTGGAATGTAAATTGGAACGGAATCATAAATGCAATGGAATTTGATGGATTGAGATTGGAATAGTTATTCACATTCCCGTATTTGGTTGTGGCTAGGAATCAAACGTATAATTATCACAAACCAAACTCAACTCAACTCAACTCAATTGAATTGAATTGAATTGACCCGTCAAAACGAGTGGAGATTACTGCAACTCAATTGAATTGAATTGATCTGTCAAAACGGGTGGAGATTATTGCTCAGTGCTCACCCGTTCACATTTCCAAAGAACCCAATTGAATTGAATTATCCTCCTCCTGCGCCGCAGTCACCGGTACCACCTCACCCCCCTCCAAAGGAACTCTTCTCCGTCGTGAGAAGACGAAAGAGTCCCTCCCATCGCTGTTGTTCGGAAACAGAAGGTCTCAAATCCTCCACCGCTTCAACGATCCTATTGAGCCGCTCTTCTTAATCCTCTATCGCTCTTCTTAAACAGATCTCAGAGAGAGAGAGAGTGAACTTTTTTTTTTATAGTAAAGAATGATTCCTTTTGAATAATAGATGTCTTTCGCATCCAACTTGAATAATGAGTAACCTTTGTATTTTAAAATGGGAGTTCCAAAACAACGTACCTCTATCTCAAAAAAGCATATTCATAAAAATATTTGGAAACAGAAAGGATATTGGGCAGCCCTAAAAGCTTTTTGAGAGAGAATACGTACCAGCAAGAGAGGAGAGAGAAGATCTTCGATCGGGTTCAGCATTGCGAGAGGGGGAGAGAATAGTCAATCGCTCTCTTTTATCATTCGATTTCTCCGTTCAATCGTTGTGCGTGATTGGGATGGAATAGCAATTCTCCTCTTTTTTAATGGAATAGCTATTCTCTTATTTGGGTGAATAGTTATTCCTTTTGGAATACACATTCCTTCATTGGAATAATAATCCCATTTCGAAGTGGACTCCATCCAACCAAACGCACCCTAATTCTTGTTCTTCCATTCCATTCGAATTGGAATTTCATGTTGGTTATTACGTTAATTTCTGTTGCAATTTCAATGCTGTAGCTCTAGGTTTGGTGTTTCTACTGTCCGGGGATACATGATTGTTGATTTGCTGAGATTTTGTTATTGTCTTTTGTAGTTGGCTTGAATTAAGTTGAAAGCAATCTACTTTCTCATATTTATGACGACTGGGAAGTCCGAAGGAAAAACGATCCCCACACAAGATACAAGAAAGAATAAAAACTAACATAAGATACAAGAAAGAATAAAAACTATCAAAATCTAGCCTATTGACGCATACTGCAGAAGTAGACCAACAACTAGGTCGGGCGTAGGACCAATCTAAGATGTGGTAGTAGAGATACCTATCTCCTTTTGTTTTTCGTATTGACTATTGAGTATGAGAGTCATAACTCTAACCAGAGAAAGTACGAAGAAGTTGTTAGCCAACACCCACAAAAGGGGTAAGAAGAACCCACAAGGGCAAAAACAGCCTAACAGGGGCCAACCGGAAAAACAAAATTTATTGAGTTATTTTTGCTAATTATGCTATAAAAATTCAATTTTCAATGTCCCTCAGAAATCGGCAATAGAAATACTTAAACAAAAAGCTATTCTTTCATCTTCTATCCATGACCACGAGACTCCGTGCGTGCACGGAGCCTCCCCTAGTATGGAACTAAGAAAAATTGTATTGAAATCAAGGATGTGAAGAAGACCGAGGCGCTTTGAAATTTTGAGGATGGGAGGGACAATTGAAGCCTTGAAACAAACTCTGATTGCACAAACGTTTTTTCGTAGGTTGTGCAATTGTAAATGGTTCATGAACTAATCGCCAATAATTTGCGGATATTTACGTACGTTTTGAAAATCTCTCGAGTGACATCAAACATTTTGTTACTTTAATTGGCCCCTGCTAGTGGACGATAAAATTAGTCCCCAAGATTTTTTTTTCCGGGCAAAAGAAATTTTGCATATCATGCATTGTGAGGATTTCTAAGAATGAAATAGAGACTCCTGATTCCCAAAATTAGTTGAAGTGCACATAAATCAAGTCGAAGGCATCATAAAAGAATCAAACTTACTCTTCAGTTAAGCAGACTTGGAGTGAATGGAATTTCCTTATGTGCTGGGAATGTGGAAGCAAATTGATCTTATCCCATCTTATCTTCTTCTGAAGGGGCTTTTAAAATCACACCCCAGTTTTCTGGTTTACTTGGATTGATTGCCATGCGAGGCTTCAATTACATAGACCCCTAAAGAAAGTATATGATTCCTATGACAGAGTCTGAGGTTTAAGAATTATGTGCAGAGATTGAAATGGGTATAATACTCTCCGTAAGTCGTGTGAGCGCAATCTTTCAACATCCCAAAATATAAACATACTTGCTTAATAACAAAAATTAGGCCAACTTACAGAAAAAGGGGAAGAGGGTGAAAAAACCAGCGATTTACAGAGGTGTGACTTGTGAGGTGCCAAAATTTGGAAACCAGAAGCAAACTGAAGCCACATATTTGCAGATGCATCAAAATAACGGAAGATAAAGACCGAAACAAAAGGTATATACACACACGTAAAAATGGGATTTTCCGATTCCATTTCTCTCATGCTGCGTTCAGAGAAGAGCTTGGTCCCCAGATACGGATGGTATGATCATCGCTCGCTGATGCTAGCATCTGAAGCCTCTTACGGTTCCAGCTCACACAGTTCACGGTCAACTTGTGGCCGGATAGGACCTCGATCGGATTAGGGCTTCGCCGGTTCCAGATGTAGACCTGCCAGAGAAACAACATTATGGGCTTGGATTCATTCATCTCGAGAAAAATTCCTATTTTGAAAAACGCTCATCGCATTTACATGTCTTTAGTTTACATCTCTTTTATTCTGAAAAACCAAAAAGGTTGGGAGGGGGGACTTGGCAATCACCTGTGAATTCTCACTGCCACTGGCGATAAATGTGCTATTCAACCCACCGAAGCAGGAACGGATGACGTACTTCTCTTGATTGTGGCCGGTATACTTCAAAGGTTTCACCCATTTCCCATCAACAGCCCACATGTGGATCTCTTGGCTGTTAAGGTTAACTATAAGGAACTTACTATCCCCAGATATGGAAAGGGATGTGATAGTGTGTTCCTCAGAGATGACTCGCTCAGCGTTCGTCGTCACGTTTAGTATCCGAATTTCCTTTTCAGAAAAGACGCTGATAAGATTTTCTCCATCTGGTGTCACAGCAAGATCCGAAACTTTTGGCATCCGGATCCCTCTCCATGCTTTGATCTCATTACCCTCACGGTCCCACATGTAGATGCCCTTTTCTGCATCGGAGCTTCCACAGACGAGCCGCTTTGAATCAGGGAACCAAGCACATGAGCTAACCGTGAACCCGTGGCTCCCAAAGGTGTGCTTGCATGTACCCAATTCGACGTCCCATAATTTCAGGACTTCCACGTTTCCACATGTGAGCAACATCGTGTCGTCGGGGCTCCATGAAACAAAAGACACTGGGTGGTTGTGGCTCTGTAGTGTGTGTTTCAACGTCAACTTACCATCTTCTAGCACCTGCAACAACAAAAATGCAGAGAACTTGAGGTGCTATGAATTATTGAAAAAAAATAAGTGGTTCGATCAGTGGACAAGCAGATAAAGTCGTACAAAGCAAGCGCCAAACACTCGATCGGCTCAATTCCAATGTCTACATGCATATTAATAAGAAAACAAAATCTAACATTCCAAAAGAAAGTTGAACCACGCTACAGAAATCGTCAATATCCCATGATTGTTAGACCACAAACCCCTAAGAATTTTTATCAAGTGTTTTAGTCAGCACAAAAGCATGTCATGAGTTAACAAATCCAGCAATTTCTGATTTACTTGATGGAGTATTAGATAGTTCTAAACCCAGCTCCATTGATTTAACCATGTTACCAATTAAGGATCATATAATTCAGAAAGATGCAACTTGGTTAAAACAATGACCAATCACAGTTACCTGAGGTCATAAATGTAATGTTTTCGCAAAGCCCGAAGGAGACTCGGAATCAGGTATAAAATGTGATGGAGAAAAATCGTGCATCACTAAAAGTCTCAACATGTTTCCTATCAGTCCGAGTTATCAAGCTGAACATTCATGCCTCACCTGATTGGCAGTTGGAGCCACTCAAGCCACTTAAAGATTAAAGTGTCCAACTTCCCAGAGAGCTTGGTTAAGAAGTTTTAACTTCCTGCCCAAGCGAAAAGAGTAATGGAAAATATAGAGCAATCATCAGTCTCCTATAAATGCTGTGTGACAGCATGAAATGTATGAATACGCCAAAAAGCTTCTCAAAGGCTGAACGTGCCAAGCCCAGATAGTCAACAACATAGATTCCACTTCACAGCTCAAAATAGAGGCTAAGCCTCATATAAGAGGCACAAAACAGATGTTCCTGAATGGATCTTCAACCCCAACACTGCCACGAAATGAGGATATCACAAATATGTTGTAATGCATGTAACACCATATTAAGCAAACAAATTAATTATCAATCTGCTTTATAATAGTAAAACTAGCCTGATTTTAGAGAATATAAGTGGTGATATGAAACGTAATTAATACGAGTTAATGTAAACTTTAGTCAAATTGTCTAACCCCTGTGCTCTATGCAATTATTACATCAATGTGTAACCGACATTTCACGTCTTGGTAAATGTACTGAACCATGAGCATTATCCACAATTACATCCCACTGTCCCAGTTATTTACACGTGATTTGTTACCTTTAAACCTAGGGGTTCTCAGCATTAGATATTGTTAAAGCATCCAACTCAAAACCTATTGGCAATGAGTGGAGAGGCTGCCCATGCTCATATACTACTAGTTTTCGAAGTGATAATTAATCGATGTGGGACAAATTCCAACAGATATCCATATATCCTTCCCCTTAAAATGATGCATAAACGGAACAAATTTATTGATGCCCAAACAAGGCATTCAGAAACTCCATATATCCACAGATATAAGGAATAATGAACAGAAAGAGCAGAAGCCACGTTGGCTATGCATGCACACATAGAATTATATAGCAATCAGAAACAGAACTAATGAGAATAGGAAATCGTTATCTAACAATCAATAGAAAATGAAGCATAAAAGATTCATCAACCTCGTAAAGTACATAGGAGAATCTTCAAAAAAGGAAGCACACCAAACTTTCCATGGTTAGGTTTACGACAAACCCATGTTGATTGAATCACATTCATCAACTCAGAAAAAGATAATTGAGTTCTTATGGTGGTAAAAACAGCTTTATTTACATAGATCATAAATGGAATAGCTTATTTCCTTCGTGGCAAGATTTAGAATTATACAAAGGCCTTAATTTTCTGGGATTCAAACAACAAATGTCTGCAAAGCAGTGCCTAAAAGGATTTCAGCCAAAAATACAAGATCCACGTGTAAGATGAAACAATTAGAACAGCTGCAAATAGCAACCGGGATGAAGCATAGGGTTTATACATCACTTCTCAGCTGAAACACTAAAATTCAGCATGGAGTTTCATAAAATAAAATATTTGATAAGTAAAAAAAAAATTAGTAAACATTACTCCAATTTCTGAAGCTTTATTAAACAGGGTAGACTTCTGTCATCACAGTAACATAGATCTGCCACCTAGAATTAGGTCTAAAAAACCCAAGTCCCGTAAACCAAATAGGAATTTCACAATAGAAAGCCACATCCAATCTCTTATTTGGTATTTTTACTGCATACTTTTGAGTAGTTTTTCCTGCCCACCAGAATAAAGTACTAATTTCTTCCACCAGATCCTTATTAGAACACATTTTCCATTACTGATTAAAGCCTACAGTACAATAACACACAACTGTTATAAGTAGCAACAAAAGAAAACCACAAAAGCAATCACAGAATCTCTAATACGTATGACATAAACTTGCTTTTACACCTCTTATGCACATAGCTGAAAGTTGTGAACAAAGCGTACCTTCCATATGACGGCTGTGCAGTCACTTGATGACGAGGCTAAGTATTCCCCATTGTTGGAAAACTGGACGAACCAAACTTCATTCTTATGTTCAGTCAAGATCTGCATCATGCATACGCGAGTAGGACGTATAACTAAGAACAAAATAGCAAAACAAAAAAAACTTCTATTGTCAATTCAACACAGGTATTTTCAAGGATCTTTGACAGTACCATCTATCCCTTGGTTCGAGTCTCTTTAACAAGTTCTACAGAAGTAACACAGATGTAAACAAAATTTCAGGAAATTTACTTCACTGGTCAGATCTGAGCAACAACGGACATCATACCCCATTAAAATTAGAAACCATGATCTCTAAACTTGAATCCTAGCATTATGCAACCCCTGATGAAAATAACTTAATACGAGTATGAGTAGAAAAAGTTCAACAAATACAAATATTCAGTATAAAACAAGAAGTTTACAGGTTCACAACTCCTCATAAGGACTGAAATTTCTCCAGTCAACACTAGATACCTCGCGAGCACACACGCTCTAAACTTTCCTGCCACCTATAACCTAATTGCATTTGTTCGTATAATCTAGGGAACTTAAAGCACGTGAATTGAAGAACTGACACATGGAGAATAGTAAGTTTAAATAGAGGATAAACTATAGGACTGAACATGGAGCAGAGCATGTGACAAGCCATGTTAAACGGAATTGCCACCAACCACCAAATTTAGTAGAAAAATAAGTAGCTGCGGTTTCCAATCAAAGCTGACGGCCAATAGAATTAAGAGTTATAATCGTCTACAAAAAGCCTGCATGGAACCAGGAATCTGGTGCAGGATGGCTGACTAGGCACTTTAAGGATCCGTTGTTTCTATCTAAAAATATGCCAGCAGCAGCTTGGATTGCAAACACCCCAAGCAATTCTTCAACAAATCCAACGAAAATTAAGTTGCACACAATTGCAATATTCCATTGTATGAGAGGTCATATAGTACATATTAAGCATGTCATTAACTTCATACAACATAGTGTGTTTATGCATGACAAAGTAATAGATTTAGAGGAAGCTTTGAAACGTAAAGCATGAGTTTTAATTCACAACATAGTTAGCTTAAAAACTATCTATGAGTTTCACCTGAATGGTTTCTGTAGGAATCTGATCTCGACCACATCGATGGTCGTCGTAGAGTGATGCTGGATCAAATGAGTTATGGTAGATGCATGAATCAATTTGACCACTAACAGCCATTTCCACCAGATGTTCCAATCTTCTTTCTGGAAGTGTTAAAGGAGGTGGAAGCAATTTTTCCATTTCACTCAACAACTTTTTCCTGGATTCGATGATAACAGCATCATCAACCTTCCCCAATCCCATCTCCTTCACTGAGAGCAGCCCAAAAGCAAGCTTGTGAACCTTCTCTCTTCCCAAGTGCAATGCAGAAATCTGTTTCCTTAGAACCGATAGTGCCGAGGAATCATCCCCATGGATCAAACACTCCAACAAGCTTTGTCTACAAGCGAGAAACAAGGCCGAAGCTCTTATTTCCTCCGTTAACTCATCAAGCCCGTAAAGGACATCAATGCAAGCATCCCAATTCCCGTTCAGAATGTGCGATTCCAGCAATCCAAAGTCCATAGATTTGCATGAAATACTGGACTCCAATTCCAGAGAAACACCCGATTTCTTATAGCCTAAACAATAGAGACACTGGATAATAGTTCTTACAAACTCATGTTTCTTGATCAGGCCTTTAGGGCCAAGCATTGTAGGCCTATTCTCCATTACTACCGAATTTTCACAATGCCAGTACAGAGAGAACAAAAAGTTTCTACCTTTGGAAGTGGTAGATATGAATCAAAGAGCAACTGTTGCACCCAAAAGTGCTCAGAACTGGGGAAATTACAACACAAAGAGAAGCAAGAATGGAACCATTTAAGCCAAAGCAACTAACCTAACAATCAACTTAGACAGTTTGGGGACAAAATTTCCCAAATCTTTGTTATACCCCAAATTGGAAACAACTGCTGACCAAATGATAAGTACTATAAAAATTCATACCAGGGTGAACAAATTAAAACCCAATTGGCACCAAATACCAGATACCCAATTCGTCTATTCCATTAGAAGTCCAAAACTCATATCAAAGAAACGAGTTAGACAGAGAGAGAAATAACCCTAAATTGCAGCAACCAGACATACCGAAGGAAGCCGAGATACGCACGAGGAGTTTGAAGCAATAGTGACTCAGAAATATTGACTCACAAAGAGAAGCAGAGCTCGAGGAGTCGAAGAATTCCTTTTGTCGGTGCTGTCATCAGTTGTTACAACAGATCGAGAGAGAGGGGATGGGAAGATCAGGAAAAGCCACCTGTCTCTATATACGATTGAAGATAAAAGGGAAAATTTCACTAACCTCCCCTGAAGTTTCTGACACAAGCAGAAACCTCCCCTGAGGTTTCTGAAATAATACTGACCTCCCCTGCTTTTCTAAAACAACAAAAAGTACCCCCTGCCGTTACTTTCCAACTGACGGCGTTAGCATTTGCGGGAAAAGGACCAAAATACCCTTCTTAATTCACTTTAATGTCACTAATTTAATACACTTAATGCCATTTTTTTTACATTTAATAAATTTACTTTTTTTTCTCTCCATTTCCTTCCCAATATATATGCATTTTTTTTTTCTAATATCTAAACTATGTTTTTACATATTCTTTGTTTTTGAAATTGTGTAGCCAACTTATATTTTATAGTTTCGATATTATGAGTGACAATAATTGAAAACCTGAACATCACCATGTAAAGTAAAATATTATTTTACATATATAGTGAAATGAGCACGTATACATATATTAAAAAATATGAACTAAAATTGAGAAAAGTTTGGAAAAGACAAAAAAACATCCACACTTTTGATTATAATTTTTAAAATTCTAAATTCTCTCATTGAAATGAACCAATGCAAAATTTTTTTACAAAACTAATAAAAGTAATTTTTTTTTAGCAAAGATAAACAATAATTGAAAAAATGTTAAGTCAAATAACGTCCATGTGAATTGAATAGTTGTGGTGGAGTTTAAGAGACAAAATAAAAAAAATTCCATGAGCATAAACTCTCTTTGCATTTATTTGTTAAAATACGTAATTGAAAAAAATAAAAAGAACTTTTTTTATTACAATCGTCAAAAAGGAAAATCCTATAAAGCTCAAACAAGGCGAGTAAAATTTTTTGATGCATAATTTTGGCTTAATCCATGCGAATTGGATAGTCGTGGAGTAAAAATTATAATCAAAAGTGTGGATTTTTTTGTCTTTTCTAAACTTTTCTAAATTTTAGTTCATATTTCTTTTAATATATGTATACGTACTCATTTCACTATATATGTAAAACAATATTTTACTTTACATGGTGATGTCCAGGTTTTCACTTTATTGTCACTTATAACATCGAAATTATAAAATATAAGTTGGCTACACAATTTAAAAAAAAAATAATGAATATGTAAAAAAAATAGTTTAGATATTAGAAGAAAAAATGCATATATATTGGGAAAGAAATGGAAAGTAAAAATATATATTTATTATATGTAAAAAAATTAGCATTAAGTGTATTAAATTAGTGACATTAAAATGAATTAAGAAGGGTATTTTGGTCATTTTCTGGCAAGTACTAACGCCATCCATTTAAAAGTAACGGCAGGGGGTACTTTTTGTTATTTTAGAAAAGCAGGGGAGGTCAGTGTTATTTCAGAAACCTCGGGGAGGTTTCTGTTTGTGTCAGAAACCTCAGGGGAGGTTAGTGAAATTTGCCCAAGATAAAATTAAGATGGGTTTGAGTATATTAATGTAATTATTGTTAATAAAATAGATATAGGTGATTTTTGCAATATTTTGTTTAGTTTTTTGTCAATATTTTATAATTTGTCAGTCATCTCGACAGCGAGAAGAAGCAAAAAAAATATATATAGAATGACCGAAGTTGAAAAATGCTTTTATGCAACGATACTAAAAACACTAAAAGACAGTTGATTCGAACTTTTTTCATTTTTTGTGAATATTTTTGTATACTTTTAGGTATAGTTTTTGTTTTGCATATTTATAGATGAATGATAAATCTAATTTTTTTTAAGAAAATTCAATAAAAAATAGAAATGACCTAAAATACAAAAAAAAAGGGCAAAAAATAACAACCTCGATATTATTGTTATCTTTTTAAATTCTTTGTCAAATTGATTTTTTAAATTGAGAAGAGTAACACCTTTTTAAATTTTTTTGAACCCCTTTAGCTTCCTAAAGAAATTGCCAAGAAAAAAAATTTAATAACTAGCCAAATTTCTCTCTCCGTCTAGTCTTTGCCTACTTTCAAATCCAAGATTTCAAGTACAAATTTTTCTTATTTTCATATTATGGAAGGCTCCGTACACGTACGGAGTCTCGTGATCATAGGTAGAAGATTGATTGGAGATAGCGAGGGAGGGAGAGGAGATGAGGGGGCATAGAGCTTCTCCTCCCAAAAACTCACTCTCTCTCCGTATTCTCGAGAGTTTTGAGATCCAGTTGCTTGCAAAATATTTATAAATTGAGGCATAAAACTGTCCTTTTGATTAGCTAGTAGATTGGAAACCTTTCAAATCTATGGGGTGGACTGGCGACCTTCGATGCGGGAACAAATGGCCCTATTTTTAATACTACTAACTGAAATCCCCAATGTGACATTCATTCCAAATTATTACAGTAAACAAACTAAACCCCTAACCTCGTATAATACGAATCCAACACTGGGGCCTGTTTTGGCCTAAGTAGTAAACTAAATTTTTTTGCATGAGTACAAACATCTAAAGCACCAAAAAGCAGGGAAGTTTAGTTTATAGGCCAAACCCCACCTGAGAGTAGTAAACAAACTAAACCAACCTCGGGTAGCGTGTCATTTTTTATTATTCATATCTTTTAATGCTAGTAATTTATTAGTAGTTTAATTTGGTGCAAAAGTAAATAAAAAATTATGCACCGAATTTTTTTATTTTTTTATCCGAAGAATATTGCAAAGCAACTCAACAAGCCAAAAATATAAAATGTTAGAGTATATAAATTTTTAAATTTTTCCGTATCGAATTAAAGATCTCTATTAGTAGTTCAATTTGGTGCAAAAAAAATTTTAAAGTATGCGCAGAAATACGTTATTTTTTTATCTGAAAGATATTGATTGGGGGTAGAGAAGCATTTGGGTCTCCCAATCACCTGACTATTTATGCACTGCCCTCCCGTTACAATCTGATTAATTTGATCCATTTCTTCATCGAAAAATTAAGATTTCGATAGTTGGATGTTCATAAAGAGTTCAGGTTGGATCGGGTTGGATTGGGTTTGGCTTAACCCATATTCAACCTATAACCCATACCAACACACTCAAACACAACCCTACCCACCCATTTGTCACCTCTAAAGTATTAACCATCAGCCGCGAGTAGGTGTGTAAACGAACTGAACTGCTCGCAAGCAGCTCAAGGCTCGGCTCGTTAAGGCTCGTTTAGTAATCGAGCCGAGCTTGAGCTCGAGTTTTAGGCTCGTTTAGTAATCGAGCCGAGCTTGAGCTCGAGTTTGAGTTTTAGGCTCGTTTAATAATAAACGAGCTTGGTAAAGCTCGGTTTAGCTTGCAAAAACTTGGCTCGTTTAAGAAGACTCATTAAGTAAATTACCTTGACTTGACTCGTTTAGGGCTCGACTCGAACTTGATTTTTGGCTCTTATACACCCATAGCCGTGAGTAGGGATAAGCATGGAGGCAGATTGGGGCGGATAGTACTATATCCACCTCCAAACTCCTTCTCCACCTCCATCCCCGCCCCAATCCCCAACGGGGCTTCGTTTTTCATCCTCCATCCCCACTCCAAATGGAGAACGGGGATCCCTACGGAGATTCAGGGATCCAAACAGTGGGCTCATCTATCACTCCTTAAAAAATTCAGAGTGAGAGAGAACTAGAAAAGAGAGAGAGAGATTACCTTGTTTCTGTCGCGAATCGAGACTCGAGAGAGAGATCGAGCGTGGAAGGGATTCGAGTGAGAGAGATGGAGAAGATTAACTGTGCAACGGAAATAGTAGACAGAGAGAGAGAAAGAGAAATGAAGTGTATACGCCAAAATGAAACCCTAATTTATTTTACGATTGAGACCCATATGTTTAGAGAAAATTTATTGAGACCCTAAAGTTTCAAAACTCATGAATGGACCCCTATGTTTCGGGGATTCGGGGACGGATCGGGGCGGGGAACGGATTCGGAGCAGATTCGGGGCGGGGACATGCCTATCTCCACCCCCTATCCAATCTCCAAACATTTTCAAAAAAAAAAACTCCATATCCTACCCAATCTCCGAACAGATCTCCATATTGCCGATCCATTCGGATCGGAGATCAGATCGGATTCGGACGAATCAGACAAAATGCTCATCCCTAGCCGTGAGATTGATGCTTGACCCCAACATGCATTAATTCGAAATGAGTCGGCAAAACTGAAATTGAGTACAAATTATAGGGGTGGGAAAGATGATTTTTTCAGACAAAAAGGCCAAAAATAGGCCGATCAAAAAAAAAATCAATCTCTCTCTCTCTCTATCTATCTGTGAGGTGCGGTTCGCAGTATCATCTCATACAAATCAATGGCTTCTAAAGGTCAGGTCATCACATGCAAAGGTATCACTCCTCCTCTTACATCATTCCACATAGATTTTTACACTCATTTGTTACGTCTATTCATTTTCTGCTTGAAAAAGTTTATCATATATGTTGTGATTTTTATGTGGAAAAGCTGCGGTTGCTTGGGAACCGAATAAGCCGTTGGTGATTGAGGACGTCCAGGTGGCGCCGCCGCAAGCCGGCGAAGTACGAATCCAGATCTTGTTCACTGCGCTCTGTCACACCGATGCTTATACTTGGAGTGGCAAGGTATGTTTGTTTAGGCTGCGTTTGGGATCCATTAGAAGTCCTTTTTTGGGGGGTTTTTTGGGTTTTTGTTTTCTTGAGAAAGAAGTGGAGCTAAAAAAAAACTTGGGTTTTTTGTTTTTGCTGAAAGAGATATGACAACAGCCTTTTTTCTTTTTTTCCGGTATTTTATTAGTAGTAGAAAAACACGGATAACTGCGAGCTATCTTAGGCAGATCAAACCAGTGGCGGAGCTATGTAGCCCTACCCCGCCCCATTTTCTATTTTGGAGTATATTTTTTATATTTTGATAGATATTCTTTAAAAAGATTATAAAAACTCGAAAATAAATAAAAAGTAAGAACAATTTTCATTTCTAAAACACTGTTACACCAAATTATGGTGAACGATACCGTGATCATAATGCATTTGTCAAATGATATGATAATAACATTCACAATACTCGAGATTAATTTTTCAATTTATCAAAATGTTACTCGAACGACTTGATTTTGTTTGGAAAAAAACATCGAACCAATAGTTCTTTCATAATTCGGCCCCTTCCGACTTCCATTCCTGGATCCGCCACTGGATCAAATTGTTTTGTAAAACAATTGTATTGTTCTATCTGATTGGTTTGAGTGTGATCTTATCAATGTAGAATTGTGTTATGTTAACAAAGTCAACAGACATGTTGCAGTGTCAGTCTTGTAGCCTTGCTAGAAAGAAACATCATTCTATCGAAGATTCTTCGACTTTTATCAGTTAATTTGCTAAATGTGGCATTTTTTGCATTGCAAAATTAGTATTTCTTTCTTTTTTCAACTTCATGGTTATCATGGTTAAGTTTCACCAAATCAGCAACTTATGTAAACCTGTTTTAGTTGGTAGAATTAGAAGATGAACACAGTTACACAAGACTAGACTCACTAGAATAGGTCAAATAATCTTGGGTGATGGGTCTTTTATGGAGAGGAGATTGTTGAATTGAAAATCTATGGAGAGAATAGGCTAATTCGTGTTGTACCTAGAATTTGTAGTTTGTGGGATGATTGCTGCAAAAATGGGAATTATTTGGATATGGAGTTTCGAATTCGAAGTCATTTTATTTTCAGTCTCAACGGAAAAATGCTTCTTGATTTGGGAAATCTCATAGAGAGAAAATACTAGTTCCTCATATTCATTGTCTTTTTCTAGTGGGGATTGTGATTCCCTGGACCCTGTATCCATTGGCTGCATTGAACTAGAGTTCAAGGGGCCCTGTGGGTTTTGTGGGTGTAAAAGATGTTTTGGGGGTTTTCCATTTTTGTTGGTTTTCAATCAGATGGTATGAGATTGTAGGAATGGAGGGAAGTTGACGAATAACTGATGGTGTATGCTCAGTGTGTCTAATTCAGAACTCATAGAGTGAAGGGTATGTTGGTATCGATGTGGTAGTTTTATGGCTAGCAGATTTTTTTAGCGATCACAACATACGAAAAATATACACATTCTGGTCAATTTTCGTCTAACATGTGCATTTTGCTTACATCCTTGATTCTAGTGCCCGTCGGTCCTCCCTTCTTATCTGGTTCAGTTTCTGTAAGGTTTTTTCTTTTCCATCTGCTTGTAAATTGTGGAATTGTAATCTGAGATGGAAGTGAAAATTTCAGGATCCTGAGGGTCTTTTTCCATGTATTCTTGGTCATGAAGCTGCCGGGTATGCACTTGACGTTTCACACTTCAGATTTTTGAGACTATGGTGTCTTGGATACTCAATGTTGAGAATATGGTTGTAACCTTTTGATAACAGGATCGTAGAGAGTGTTGGCGAAGGTGTGACTGAAGTTCAGCCTGGAGACCATGTCATACCGTGTTACCAGGCAGAATGCAAGGAGTGCAAGTTCTGTAAATCCGGAAAGACAAACCTTTGTGGCAAAGTTAGGGGTGCCACTGGAGTTGGAGTCATGATGACTGACCGCAAGAGTCGTTTCTCAGTCAACGGAACTCCCATTTACCATTTTATGGGAACTTCAACATTTAGTCAGTACACTGTTGTCCATGATGTTAGTGTTGCAAAAATTGATCTAAAAGCTCCCTTGGAAAAAGTGTGCCTTCTTGGTTGTGGTGTTCCGACAGGTAAATGGCTATTTTGCTTACGAATGTAATGGTTTTATAATTTAGTTGTTCATTGTATTAGTTAATTAATTCGATTTCAGTATTTATTTGCTTTCTTCGCAAAATCAAATCCTTCTGTTTAGATTCAATTCTGCCTACTTGCTGAGATTTGACAGTGCATTTTTGCACATAGCGCTGAGTTGTCGACATTTTACCTCCTTTTCTGCGTAGATGTTGAAAAGCCTTCGCCATCCATCTCCATCCTTGTTTTCTTCAGATGCAGAAGGCGAACTTGAGAAAATTGTCTCCATTTTACACTTGTGAGACTTCAATGCTTAGAGCTTCGTCAATGGCTAGCTTTTGGTCATCCATTTAGAGGTTGCTAAAGCCTAAAGTTAGCAATGTCAAGTTCCACATTGGTGTTTTTTGTCCATAATAAAAAACACCCCCCACATCACTTTTTCAAACTTGGATAACCAAAACTTGAAACAAATTTTCAAACTACAAAAAGTAGTTTTTGAAAACTTTTTTTAAAACAAAACAATTTTTCGAAAAAAACAGTTTTTTTAATAATAAAAAAACAGGTTTTGGTAAAAACAAATTTGAAAAACTGTTTTAAAACAAAGTTGTGTGAATACAATTTTTGTGTAAAAAGAGTTGTTGAAAAAACATTTTTGGAAAAATAATTCATGCAAATAGGAGTATAATTTTTGGAAAATGTGTGAATGCAGTTTTTGAAAAAAAAAAAAAGTTTTTGTTTCAAGTTTTTTGAAAAAAAAGTTTTTGTGTAATACAGTTTTTTTTTTTAAGTTTTTAAAAAACAGTAATTGAAAAAAAAAACAGTTTTTTTTAAAAAGCAGTTCTTTAATATAATTTTTTGAAAACATTGTTTAGAGAGAGAGAGAGAAGGTTATTGTGTAATGATAGGTGTACTTGTTTGAGTAGATGTGGGGTCCGGACCCGGGGATGCTGGTGAGCGCATCCGGGCCGTCCATCTCAGCAATTGACGGCCAGATTTTTTCATGGAAGAGTCCAAAAAATCTGGGTTGTCCAAAACAATTTTGGACGGCCCGGATGCGCTCACTAGAGGCGCTCTCCAGGAACCCCTCTTCCGTGGGGTCCACTAAATTTGGTTAATTGCAAAAGGTTGCTAGTTTTGGTTATCTATATGAGCCAAAATTTGGTTAGTTGAAAAGAGGTTGCTAGGTTTGGTTATTCCAATTTGAGCACTTTTTTGAACAAACATTGCTAGCCTTAGCAACCTTCTAGTTTTGGTTAGGCCATTGTGGATGCTGAGCTTAGTGTATAATTACATTGTCAGAACAAAATCCTTGTAGTCCCAAGATGTCCTGTATTTAACTACTTTGATGGCATAACTTTTGCGAATGGTGCCAATTAATAATATCATATGCTCCACTTTGTTGTTAATGACATGGTAATGGTTTGTCTCCTGCTTTGAATCTAATATCACACTTTATTGTTAATGACATGGTAATGGTTTGTCTACTGCTTTGAGTTGATAGACTCAAGCTTAAACAACCTTTCTTGTGCCTGTGACGGTAAACTCAAAAGCCATTGCCAGCATAGAAATTAGTGACAGTTGATTCAGTTTGGGGTGCCATGAAGAAATACAAATGCTTCTTTAGTTGCACTATTTTACTCTTTGCTGGGTGTCTAGGTGCATAGAAGAATTGCAAAATTTTGCTTCGTGAAAGATATTGCCGTAGTGTTGTGTCTTGTGGAGGTGATAAAGAAGTTAATAATATTCAGAGTTTACTTAAGACAACTAGGTTTGTCCGGTAGTGTGTCTTTTGCTGATTTATTGTCCTAGATAAAGCAGAGTGTGTTATGTAGATTGGTCAATGTGACAATGTATCAGATGGCGTTCTCTTTTTGTTATTTTCTTCTCCGATCTCCATTGACGTCCTTCTAATTTTTGGCTCTTGATTTTGTTGGGATATTATGTCTGATGATTGCTTCTCTTGGTTCCTTCTTCGCAGAATAGCAGTTTCGTGTTCCTAATGGCTTTTTTTTTCTTTTTTTTGTGTTTTAATGGCTTTTTTGTGTTTTGACTTCTAATTCGAATTGTCCTATTCACTTTTTTTATATAGTGTGTAAAAAGTTTTAGTTAATTTTCTTATATATGTGTTGTTTCGTAGGTCTTGGAGCAGTTTGGAACACAGCGAAAGTAGAACCAGGTTCCATTGTTGCTATTTTTGGCCTTGGGACAGTCGGCCTTGCAGTGAGTATTCTGACCAGACCATCTAGTCATATGTTCCTATGCTGACTATTGTATTGGTATGGTGAAAAATGATTCTGATATCACTTAATAGGTGGCAGAGGGCGCAAAATCAGCTGGTGCTTCACGCATTATTGGTATCGATATTGACAACAAAAAGTTTGATGTAGGTATAGCTCCACCTCCATCTCCACATGATTTTGATCTTGACCATTAGGATTTGAGGGATTCATAACAAAATCTCTATGTTGTCGTGAGTGATTCCTTCATAATTAAACTAGAGACTATAGCCATTTTTTTATCTTTTATTTTTGCTCAGTGAAAGTCAGCATTGTTGGAATAGTTATATTAGCACATTGGAAGATGAGTCGTACTCATTACTGAGATGCTCTGGACCATGAATGAAGGAAGCATGGTAATGAGTACAGATATTGATTTGGGTCTCTAGGCCTGCCCTCCTTGATGCCTTTTGGCTTTGATTTGGGGGCATGGTTCTGCAACAAAACGTCTGTGTAGCTCCTCGGTTCTTGGAGGTTTAGGGGGGCCACTGTTTCAGTGGTATTCTGAGCGCAGCCACTTTGTGCATATTGCCAAAGGTTAGGTCTGTTTCTCAACCATCCCCCGCCCATACCCACAATGATTGGGGACTAGATGGGTTCTGTTATTGTTGTTGTTGTTGTTGAAGATGAGTCGTACTCGTGACCTCCTTTTCTAATGGCACATAAGCCCACTTCTGATGTTGTTGGGCCTAAGCTTATTGGCAAGTGAAAAGTGGTAAATAGAAATATAGCATTTTGTTGTTGGGGGCTCTAGTTATATAAACATTAGCAATGCAAGTCCACATAGGGATAATGTACTCAACATTGCTGCTGAAATTCAAGATTCAATTGTTCTCCTTGTGTGGAATATCTGGCAATTGATTCCTACCAATGAAAAAGAGAAAGGAAATGGAGTTGGGTCTAAATGTCAGTACCGCTTTTTTGAGGATTCTTGTGCGTGTATTATTAGACCTTACGATGAATCACGGGTATAAGTGATATCTAGTAGACACACCTCTGCCATTTTTGGAGAGATAGGTGTATTTACCCTATTACCCTGTTGTGTTAATTTGCTTTCATCACCTTAGAGGTCTGAAATGGATCTTTTAGACCAGTTACCAAATAGCGGATATTAGTGGGTCAGCTGAATACCAAGTCAAAAGTATGAAAGGAATGACAAATTATGGTGGTGGTCAAACACGTGTTACTGAGGGTCAGCTGAATACCACGTCAATCCTGTTGAAAAGGACTGGTATATCATGGTTATTTGTTGGTTGGTGATCAAACACGTGTTCATCTTACTGATTGTTATAGAATATTGTGTTTTGCAGCTAAGAATTTCGGAGTCACAGAATTTGTGAATCCAAAAGATCATGACAAACCAATACAGCAGGTTATTGTTGACCTTACGGATGGTGGCGTTGACTACAGTTTTGAGTGCATTGGAAATGTCTCTGTAATGAGATCTGCTTTGGAGTGTTGTCACAAGGTCAGTTGTCCTGAACTGGTGACTCGTCGCGATTTCACATTACTGCAGCCACAAACGAATCTGATTTTGTCAAAATGACTTCAGGGATGGGGTACCTCAGTTATTGTGGGTGTTGCTGCCTCCGGTCAAGAGATAAGCACTCGTCCTTTCCAGTTGGTGACTGGCCGTGTTTGGAAAGGAACGGCATTTGGTGGTTTCAAGAGTCGTTCACAAGTGCCTTGGCTTGTGGAGAAGTACATGAAGAAGGTAAGAAAAGTATGCACATCGTATTTGTTAGGAACATAGGGAAAGGAAAATAATATACTATTATTTTTCCATTCCTTTTGTTTGGTTCCTAATTTGCAAAGAAGGGAACATTCATACCAAATGAGATGTAAATAATTCTTCTTCTTGCTTTCCCAACCCCAACACCCCCCCCCCCCGCCGCGAAATATTACACATTCTATAGACTTCCTTCTTCCTTTCATCCCCTTCTATGTTTCACCTCAATTTTCAAATCTGACGCCATGTACAAGGTTGGTTTTTCCTTGTTGGATTTTGTATTATTACTGAAATCTATTGTTCATACCACAGGAAATCAAGGTCGATGAATACATCACCCACAATTTGACTCTTGAAGAGATCAACAAAGCGTTTGATTTGATGCACGAAGGAGGTTGTCTCCGCTGCGTGCTGAAGATGGAGGCATAAGGTCAATCAAATTTCGTAATCCCCGGATTCGCCTTTTGTTGTGTTGAAATCAAGTAGCCCATGCTTTATGTGAACATATTTGGGGGATGCTTTTCATTGTTCAGTTGTTTTCAAAGGATAATGTGCTCTATATCGACTACTGCTGTGTACTTGGTTTCTGCAAATGATATTTAGTTTGGGTGCCAAGAAAGTGAATAGCATGACCCACAAATTGGATCTCTTATGCCAAAGAGGATCTTTTATGCCATTTTGCTTTAACCTTCTGATGTGGAAATGCTGAACGTCTTTGGCAAAACTGGAATCAACAAGCTGTCGTTAACATCTGTATGTACACACTCACAAAGATAGACTACTCTCCGTAACTGATTGAGTTGATGAACCTTTTGCATAGTTACGTATTTTCACTTGTATACAACAGAAAGTATGGGAGCAAGATGAGAGCTTTCAAGGGTCAATAGATCCCCAAGCAATCTAACCCCCAGCTTAACTCTACCAGGCCTAATGTTCTTTTTCGGGAAGATCTTAAAAGTTACAAGCTTTCGTTAATCCAAGCACGAGATCATGGCGAATACCTCTTCTTGGGTTGTTTTTCACTGACAAAGTGTTACAATCCATTCGGGCTATCCCACTTCCTCGTGAAAATGCAGTGAATTCTTTGTTTTGGGGGGAGACTAAGAATAGTCTTTTCTCGGTAAAGTCAGCTTACTTTTTTGAGATGAAATTGAAACTTCCTCAGTTGTTCCAGGTTGAGAATGCAAACTTCAAGGAGGTTTGGGGCAGGGCGTGGCGATTAAAGATTCCCTCAGAGTTTGCATTCTTTGTATGGAAATTACTGCAGCGTTTCCTTCCCATTAACTGTGAATTGAGTTGACGTTGAGTGAGGGTGGAGGTCAAGTGTCCTCGCTGCCAACTGGAGGATGTAATGTTGGAGCATTTCTGTTTTAGGTGTGAAGTTTCTCGTAATGTTTGGGCATCATCGGAGGTGGCGTTGGATTTCATGGGTTTCCAACCTCCGCTGTTTTTGGACTGGATTCTGGAATGGGTTTTGGCAGCTCGGGATGAAAAATGGATTGTCTCGAGTGTATTGATTTTGGGGGCTGTAGCTACATCGTACTAAAGCTCACTTCGATGGGATTCACATGCGATGAATCAAACATTGGCCTTGATTAAACAGGTTTCTTCAATGGTGCAGACAACGATGAGGGATCCGAGCATAGTAACCTCGACGTTTTGGTTGCTGCCACACCTACTCCAAAGGTTATGCAAGTTTGTTTGGATCAGAGAAGGTTTAGACACCAGCCACGGCGGCCAGCCTACACTACTTATTTCACCTTCCAGTGGAAAAAGGCCTCTAATCAGCATCGACATCCCGAAGGAAGGACAGACGGACTTCGTACACGTAGAATTCCGAAGACTATAAACCATGGGCAGCCTGGGCATATTAAGAATGTGGCTGGGGATGTGTTAGAAGAAGGAAGTTGTGGTTTCGTTTCTCACTCTGCGCTACAAACGGAGTACCGTGCGTTCTGCGAGGCTCTCTCTATTTTTTCATAGATAATAACAACATCGAAACTTATAAGATGAACGGTTTGGACGTCGCATGAGAAGACAAGTCTCATTTTACATCACATCAGATGAGTGATTTTCACATGAGATATCTTTATTCTGATTGGAGTTGTTACACCAATCATCAAATTGTCCCTGTGGCTCTATTCCAGGATAGAAGATACCCAAAAAACGATGGAAAAACTAAAGAACCAATGACTCCTTAAGTTATTGTCATCGTTATGGCTATAAACGAGCCGAGCAGAGCCGAGTCGAATTTTGAACTATTTGAGCTCGGCTCGTTTACTAAAATAGCCTAGAATTCGGGCTCAAACTCATCTCGTTTGGAACGAGCTCCAAATGAGCCGAGCCCAATTTATCTAAACAAACATTTGTTATGAGCCGAGACTGTAGAAACGAGCCGAGCTTTAGAGAGTTGAGCTCGGCTCATTTATTAAAAGAGCCTAAAATTCGAGGTCGAGCTCAACTCGTTTGGAATGAGCCGAGCCCAATTTATTTAATAAAAGAGCATCTTTTAACGAGCCGAGCTTTAAAGTATTGAGCTCGGCTTGTTTAATAAAATAGCCTAAAATTCGAGCTCCGCTCTTTTGGAAATGAGCCGAGTCCCTAACGAGCCGAACCCGGTTTATTTACTAAACGAGCATCTATTAATGAGCCGAGCCTGTAGAAACAAAGAGCAATTTTGTTCACCCTCCTTAAAAGAGTGAACAAAATCCTCCCCTCTTATTGGTTGAAATGGTGTGAACCCCACCTCAAAGTGATGTCATGCTTACCAAAAAAAATGTATCACAGAGATAAGCATGATATCACTTTGGGTGTGGATCCCACCATTTCAACCAATAAAATGGAGGGTTTTGTTCACCCTCTTTTAAGGAGGGTGAACAAAATTGCTCTCATAAAAACAAGCCGAACCTGATACTTGAGCTAGAGCTTTGTCTGATTACTAAACTAGCCGAGCCTAGCCTCTAACTGCTCGTGATCGAACTCAGCTCATTTATAGTCCCTGTATGTAGAAACAGTGGAAACTGGAAAGAAAGATCTGGGTCCTGTGGAAGCAACCGGAAGCTCCCAAAGTTGTTAATAAATGGGGGCCGGTGTTTGGTTCGGCCTACCTCACTCCTTTTTGTACTGGGCCCTCATTTCCAAAACCCAGATCCAAACTTACTAGGCAGGGTATTAATTACTGTTTCCGTCCTAAATTTTTTGTTCAGTCCGCAAAATGAAAATTTGAAAATAATATAAAATTTCCAAGAAAAATTTAATCTTTTTTTAACAATTTAGTAGATATCAACCAGTACTTAAAATTATGAAAAAAATTTGAAAGTTTTCTCTTAAGAAATTTATTATTTTTAGGTGCTCGTTTTACGGACCGGACAAATTTTTTGAGATCGACGGAGTATCAGCTAGATATATGAAGAGACTTACTCTCATAAGTCATGATCCTTATATAAATTTCCTTCCAAGTAAAAGTGTCATTGTCTGTTCGGTTAGTGGGTTTCATTTCATGTCAATGGGTACTCAAGGTCAGGTCATCACTTGCAAAGGTACTACTCCTATTTCTAACCTTCTAAGGGTGATTTTCCGTTATCGTATTTTCCATTTTTTGGATTATTGTCGAATCAGTTGATGCATGTGAGCAGAATAACTCGTGGGAGAATACCGAAAATACGAGAACTCACCTAGTTCCTCTCTACTTGTATACGTTTCTATGCTTTCTTTAGCCTATCTAAAGAGGCATTTTGTATACGTTTCTATGCTTTCTGTAGCTTTGTCCAAAGAGTAAAGAGGCTAGTTTTAGCAACAAAAAGCTCAGTTCTTTATCTATACTCATAACGTAGCTCAAGCTAATAGGAGTAGTAAATAATGGGAAAATTTATGGTACGCCCTTTATATACTAACAACGTATGATTTTGGTACTTGTTACGTATTTTTTGGTAGGTTACCGTAAACACTTATGTGTGAATAGTGAGTTTTTTAAAAATTCATACAGGTTCGTAACAAGTGCCAGAAGCCCAGAACTATACGTAACAAGGTTACTATGAATATTAACGTGAAAAAGTGAATTTTTTAAAATCTATAAAGATTCGTAACTTGACCAAAATCATGCTTAACAAGTACCTAAAGAATACGCAATGGGCGTATTGTGTACCCCTTTTCAAGACGACGTGCTATAGCACTCTCCATAAATAATTAGCTAAAAAGTTTTTTAACTTTTCTTTGAAAAGTGTTGAAACAAAAATGCTTGGGTTCATATATTCCAAACCAGTTTGTAATGTTCGCCCGTGTTTTGGAATCTTAAAGGATATAATTGAAGCCGATCTCAAAAGATCTCTTTCTAATGGATGACTCTTGGAAGGATTTCTGTTGTTTCGCCGTTGAGGTTTGGCGCTTTTTGGTTTTTGGTGGAGTCAGCTTCGGTTTGTTTCGGTTTCCTTGTTTGTTTGGTCTGTAATGGCTTAGGGTTGTGCTTCCGGCGCCTTTTGGCTTTGTTGGGGGTTTGTGGCGGCTGTTTTGGGTGTAGCGCCTTTTGGTGTTTTTGGTGTTTTTCTTCTTTCCCCTTCTCTTTTCTTTCTTTCAACCTTGGTTGGAAGTTTCCTCTCCATCGAGTTTCTTTAATAAATTTTCTTTTTCCGATAAAAAAAAAATGTTCGCCCGTGTTTGGCTTTCTGAAAATGCATTAAGTTATTTTTTTTCGCTTTTTTATCACCTAGAAACTCACTTGTTTGTCTTCGTATTTGTAAAAAAAATTCAAATCCGTTCTCAACGATCTAAAAAGTTCTTTAAAAATCTTAAACGAAATCACAATACATGGACGTAACAAACCTCCCAAGTTGGAATAATTTGGTGTCTGACGTGTTTGGGATACTATGCAATGCAAAAGCTGCGGTTGCTTGGGAACCAAACAAGCCGCTGGCGATTGAAGACGTGCAGGTGGCGCCACCTCAAGCCGGTGAAGTCCGAGTCAATATCATGTTCACTTCGATCTGCCACACCGATGCCTTTACTTTGAGTGGCAAGGTGTGTATATCCCTTATATATCTGCTCAATATTAGTCCGTCCAATCAAACACGACCCAAAGAGGGCTTTATTTGAATGTGGAATTCGGAATCAAAAGTTTTTTTTCCTGTTTTTTGGCTCCATGGAAAAGCAAATGTCGTTTTTTTCTAATTCATCTCAAGTTTTGGAGTTTTTTCGGAGCAAAATTTCAATATTAATAATGTATAGTGTATACTACTAGACTAAAACTAGCATTTCGACCTTAGTTGGGAAATGGATATTGCAGGATCCTGAGGGTCGGTTTCCATGTATTCTTGGTCATGAAGGTGCCGGGTATTTACTCTGCATATCTCACCTCAGATTTTTCAAATTCCGCTGTGTTTGATGTTGTAAGTTGAGAATATGTTTGATAAAACTTCTGATAATAGGATTGTTGAGAGTGTTGGTGATGGTGTAACTGAAGTTCAGCCCGGAGACCATGTCTTACCTTGTTACCAAGCAGAATGTAGGGAGTGTAAGTTCTGCAAATCAGGAAAGACAAACCTATGTGGAAAAATAAGGGATGCCACCGGAGCTGGAGTCATGAAGAACGATCGCAAGACTCGTTTCTCAGTCAATGGAACTCCAATTTATCATTACATGGGAACTTCAACTTTTAGTCAGTACACTGTTGTCCATGATGTTAGCGTTGCAAAGATTGATCCGAGAGCCCCTTTGGAGAAAGTTTGCCTTCTTGGCTGTGGTATTCCGACGGGTAAACAGCTCTTAGCTTCTATCTAGATATAAATGGTTTTACACCCTAGTTGCTCATCTTAATATGATCAATAGGTATTACTATGAGTGATCTGCTTACAAATCCTGTATTTCTTTGGCTTCAATTCTACCTGCTTGCTTGGATTTTGATCAGCTATAGGATGCTTTGTGCACGTATCGTAGGAACCAAACAGCTTGGACAAGGTTTTGTTGAGTTGGGTCATTAACTTCATTTCAAGAGCTAAAGTTGCTTAGTCCTGCCATATCATATTCGGTTTACCATTTTGTTTAGTATCCGTTTAATTTTAGCTTTCGATTTTGTTGAGGTGATTGTCTCATGTGGTTCCGTCTCTGTCGCACAGCCTATTTTGTTTTATATATAACCCGATGCCGTTCAAATGATTTCATGTTTCGAGTGTGTTGGAAATGCTTCTATAATGAGAGCCGCTTTGGAGTGCGTCACAAGGTATAAAGTTATCCTAAAATTGTGAATTAGCTCGTGTCGTGATTTTCATAGTGCTGCAATTAGCTTAAAGAAATAGGTCTGAGTTTTTCAAAATGAAAATTCAGGGGTGGGGTACTTCAGTTATTGTGGGTGTAGCGGGGGCCGGTGAAGAAGTATGCACTCGTCCTTTCTTGCTGATAACTGGCCGTGTTTGGAAAGGAACTGCATTTGGTGGTTTCAAGAGCCGTTCACAGGTGCCATCGCTTGTGGAAAAGTACATGAACAAGGTAAATCGACTCACCATTCATGGGCAAGTATATAAAAAATTCGCAGATTAGGATGAATACACAGAAGTACTCGACGCAACTATCATTCAAGTGCCCAGGCCTGAGGCTGTGTCCCGGTCCCCCATTGTGAAATCTAAGGGACTCCTTCTCCATATCCTATAGAGATTCCCTTGGTCTGATTCCAGGGGAGTCTACGTGGCGTAAAGTGAAGATCGGGGGACGTAGAGTAGACACCACCCAAAAAAAAAAGGAAAAACCAAACAGCACTGATAAAACATGTTTTTCTGATTTCGTCAAAGGAAACCCCAGAACTTTGTTTGAAGTTTGACATTTCTGAGTTCTCTCAATTCATTTAACAGGAAATCAAGATCGATGAATACATCACCCATAATTTGACTCTTGAAGAGATCAACAAGGCATTCGAGTTGCTGCGTGAAGCCAGTTGTCTCCGCTGTGTGCTCAGGATGCATGCATGAGATGATCAGACATCAATCCAACCAGTCCTATCACACCTACCATCACAGATAATCACCGAGTTACTTTTTTGTATATGAGCCTTTCTTTTTCCTTTTGTCCTGGATGTCGGCTGGAAAAAAAGAGTGCATGTTTATACTAGTTAGGAACTTGGGAGTGGTTCGTATATTCGGTCTCTGTGTCCTTTGAAAGGATTTTGTACATTCAACTGGTTCTATGTTAAGTATCAGAAAATCCTCCCTAATGTATGTGAATGTTCGAACAAACACAACCTTGAAGGCACAGAAGCAGACAAAGAAATACACCAAGAATATCATGTCCAGATGGCTGAAAACACAACAGTCTGAAAGAATTCCTCAAAAACCCTAATTTCTGCCAATAGAAGAAGAAACTGCCAATTTCAGTTCTATTTTCAACTGTAACATCAGCTACTAAAAACAAATTGTTGGCTAAAAGTGAGGCCCAGCCGAAAAGTAACAAGGGTTCTGCTACTCTTTGAGAATAACTAAATCGACGTATTAGATAGCCTTCAAGAAACAGAATACCTCAAATTTGATGAGTCAGAAATGATTGGAAAGAAAATGACATTTGGGTCTTCATCGATTACATCAAAAGCACTGGTGCTGCACATTCACGAATTGCAAATGTGTGCACCATGTGAGAACTTGTAGAGGTGAACCCTAATAACGTAAAGAAGGGATTGCATCTCCACTGTTTACTGAGCCAAAAAGTAGGGTTGCAAGCTTTGCATGCAACAGTCATTTCCAGTAGGTCTAGAAATCAAGGAAGAAATCTCTGTATCCACAGTCAGGGGCAGGTTTAGGAGAGTATAAATTTAATCCAGAAGAAACTTTTCTAGGGCTCCCAAAGCAGACTGATTCTCCAGCATCCAATCGTTCTTTAGGAAATCCAGTGAGCCTGGCTTTGTGTACACAGGAATTTGGGGATCAAACTCTGCACTTTGGACCTGGGATTTATCTGGAAAATATTGTTTGCTCCTCTGGCCTGGGGGGATCGAACTTGTATCAACGACTGAAAACGAGGGATACAGAGCACTAAAATCCCTGTTTACTTGTTGCAAACCAATTTGCCAATCATTTACTGCTGGAATAGGCTGACTATACACTTGTGTTTGAGAAGGTACTGAATTCACACAGACACTGCCCATGTTTGGATGGGAAGGGGGACGAAATGAATTTGGGATTGAAGACGTTCTGTTGGGAATATCTTGCCACCTGGGAGGATTTTTATCCGTTGAAGCTGCTGTACCAGATGCAGTTCTGCAGTATTGAGTCAATAAATCGTTGCAGAATGAGGGATACCCCAATTGATTAGTTGCCGAAGCAACCCGCGATCCTGCCCTTTTGAATACCCTTGGGGAGTTGATAACATGAGGCCCTACGTTGCCAGAATTGTGCCTTCGGTCCCTTTGAATGAAATCTTTTCTTGCGCTTTCAAAGACATCTTTTCGTGCACTAAGCAACTGCTGAGCAACCAAATCCGGCTGGAATTTGTTTCTGGACAATATACTAGCATACTGCTGGCCTATGCCTTGATTTGTGATATTTGGGATGCCAAAATTTGTTGATGCCGAGCAAGCACGGATTGTGGTCGGGCTGAATATCAGATTGTGGGACCCAACATTAGGTGGCAGCTGTGTGAGTGGTGGGCATTGGTTTTGTTGTGGTAACGCAAACAAAGAAGTATCGGGAAGTTTATGAACTGGTAGTACTGGAGCTTTATCGCCCTGTTTGAAGTGTTGCCTTTTATAAATCCAGAACTCATCTTTGTCATTACCATGACAATGGTCACTACTGGAAGTGCCATTGCCCCAACGGACACATGGAGCAAGCGTGTCACAAACAAAACAGTGGCACTGAAATATAGCAAAATGTAGATTCAAATTAAAGGACTAGAATGTATCCCTGGAACTGTTTGAAAAGGGTGACGTTACCTGATTACAGTGCCTCTCATGTGGAGTGGAAATAAATGGAAAGTTAGCACATAGGTGACGCGAATGAGGGTAATCTCTGCAAGCAATCTGTGATCACAACAGAAGCGAAGAACAAACCAAACACAAATTAGGAGAAATTTCGTAAATGAGATGAGCAACAAGGTCATGTGTGTGAAAAGTAACACACAGGGAACTGCCAACTAATGTAGTGGCATCAATACTTCATAATCTACTTGGCATCAATAAATTAATAACTACACAGAAAAAGGTTGTTCTATACATGCACTCTGGCCCACGAACTCAACTAATGTTATATCCAATTGGGGTTGACCTTCCAAGAAAAAATTGATGAAAAGTACATTTCTAAGTTTTGAAGTTCCATAAAAATAGCACCATCGTCTAGACCATTTAAAACCCAAACAAAGAGAGACCTCCTTTTTCTAATCAACATATTAAAACACTGCGAAACATATTGGGTCATGGGCCACGCTGAGCAGTCCCTTCGTCGCCCTTTCAAGTCACGCCCGTAGAGCCCCTTACCATCTACACTTCAACAAGTCTAACACCATTTTACATGAATAAAGAATAAAGAATAAGAGCCCAATACATATAAATCGCAACTGTTTACTTGCCATGGAGTTATGCATACTTGTCTTTTAAGTAGTTCCACAAAAATATCTTGCCCATTTCACCTCCAAACAATGCAGGAGCAACCAAGATAATTCCACATGACAGAAATGGAAATACATATCTGCATGACTGCAATAGCGCATTTACTTCCCATAATAACAAAATATTTTTCAACTAGTGAGACCATGAACCTAATTTGTGCAAGAAAAACTACTGAATTTTCACAGAGACAAGAGAATTAGAACTATTTGCTCCCTCATAAAACTACAAATTCACAAAAAATTCTTCCCCGTTACATCTCCAAGCAACATAGGAGCAACTAGGACAATTCCAGATATAATTGATTTTCCCATAAATATATGCACATATCGATCTTCTTTGGTTTGAGTTTTGGGTAATGATTGGAAGGAGAAATGAGGGTAATGATTGAAAATAAGGGGCAGTGATTAGAGAGAGATAGAGGGAGAAATGAGAATAATAATTCAAAATAGGGTTAATAATTGGAGAGAAATGGAAGAAACGATTGAGTAATAATTGAGAAAACCAATCTCAAAATCATCAAGAATTGTTGGGTTTGAGAAGCCTGATTCGACCTCATTTTCGCTTCGCTGACTATACGGCTTCATTCGAGACAAAGTGAAAACACCAAATGTAAGCAAGCTACAAAATTTAGGGAACCACCTTAAAATAAATGTCTTGCGGTCTTTGTTTAGTTTCTCGAATACTCTTCTTTGCACGCGTTGTGTGTTTATTGGTTTGCCGATAACTCAACCATAATAAAAAAACAGAATTCACATAACCAAAACAATCCCACAAGAACAACTACTGAGTTTCTAGTACTTGATTATCCGAATTCATTCAACACACAGTGAAAACTAGAGCGACCCATGAATGCACTCGACTACACAAGTGGAGAATCACGTAAAAAATTTCAACACATATACACAAGTGGAGAATCACGTAAAAATCACATGTATTGCGTTCTGTGCTTCTTTTCTCGATTGTTTGTGTGTTTATTGGTTTTGCCGATAACTCAACCACGATGACAAATTGAAATTCATAATCAAAATAGTCCCACGACAAACAACTACTGAGTTTGCAGTACCTGTCCTTTCTCGCCAACAACGACCAAATCATCGGATTCACCACCCGCATTGTTCTCGATCACATGCGGCTCCTCTGGATCACCATCCAGAACCACACAGTCATCATCATCATCATCCAAACCCTTCACCGTTAACGTCGGCGTCTGCTTAGGGTCATCACCTCCCTTTCTCTCAGCCTCTTCGAGAATCTCCGATACCCAATCGAAATCGTCGTCATCGCCTCCGTCGTCTGAACTTACGTCGAGTACACAAGAACTCGAATCCATCAAAGAAGATTGTTAGTATACTTTTCTAGGGTTTTGAAGAAACTTCGTACTGGTTATTAAATGCCTAAACGCGTTTCCCTCCTCTGCTAATTGGCAGTGCCGTTTGGGATTCGAACTGTATAATTACTACGTAGTTTCCTGATAGTCCCTCAAATCGAGTCATTTTTTTAAATAAAAAATAATTATTTTTGTGTATAATTTTCTGAATACTTTAATTTGGTGTAAAAAAATTCAAAAATTATACACATAAGTTGAGTATTTTAATTCGATACGAAAAAATTTGAAAAATTATATACGGAAGTATTTCATTTTTTATTTGAAAAATGGTAAGAGAGAGAGTAATGTATCATTTAGGAACGGAGGAAGTACTATTTTAATTCAAATTTCAAGATTTTAGTATTTTTTTATTTTTCTTTAATTTTTTTTTTGAACAGATTTTTCTTTATTTTAACTTAACTAAAAACATTACTAGATTATGAGAATAGCTTTATTTTAACTTAACGAAAAACATTACTAGATTATGTAGAAAAATTCAAGGGTAACGAGGTTTTAGGAATAGTAAGTGGAGACCAATAATATAGTGCCATCACTAAAATGGAGGGTGGAGCACCGAGCAAAAATAAATTAGAGTGTTCAGTTTTTTTCGTTTTAATTTTTTAATTTTGTACAAGTCTCAGGGTTAATAATTAAGTTGGATTACTTTTTATCCTAATTCAAAAGATTTATGCATTTGCTAGTTTTGCACCAACTTTTTCCTTTTTTTTTCATAGATTATTAATTTGTTTCCAAGAAAAAAAATTTAAAAATTATGAACCCAATTAGTACAATTTTTTTTTAATAAAGATAGAAATAAACCAAAAAGTCTATTAACTTTCTACTTTAGATTTCTCTCTTCAAGTGAACCTGGAATCAAAATATAAGGCAAAACTAGCCGATGCGATTTTTAAAAAATAAAGACAAAAAAGTTAATTTGACTTAATCATAAAAGCAAAAATGGGTCTCACTCTCATGATCAGAAAGTCACTATTTAGAATTCAAAAAGAGAATTAATCATGCCAAAAATTTACGTTAATCGGATATCATTGACCTAACACGCCCTAAAAATTTACTACCTCCGTCTCCGATCTTCGGTCCTATATAAACACCACTTTTTTTTGTCCCAATTTAAAACTAAGGGAGCATTGGCTAATGAAATTTCACTTTTACTCATTCTTTTTCAAATTAAGTGAGTGAGTACATATAATAATGATTTTTTGAAGGGTAAAAGGAGAGAAGAAAAAGTATGACAAGAAATGTACTGCTTTGGCAAAAATAAATCATTTGGTTCCTTTTTTTGTCTTTATTAAAAAAAATTGGATTTGCTAGTTTTGAGTTGATTTTTTTGCGGATTATTAGTTTGTCATGACGAGGAATCTAAAAAGTCTAAAATTATTATAAAAGCATTTAAAAAGTTCACTAAAGACAAAAATAATCCAAAATTTGGTGGATTATTGGATTATTTTTGTCTTTATTCACAAAAAATTTAGTTTAGTTAGTAATTTTTTACGTTTTAAATTCCTCTCGTAGAGACAAATTAATTAATAATCCAAAAAAAAACTAACAAATGTAAATTATTTTTGTATAAAGACAAAAAAATAAAGCATTCCTATGTTCTCCTAATTAGTTGGAATTTCTAAAATGGACCAATAAATTAGGGCAGAGAAAGTATTTTTCAAGGTAAATGCAGTCTAAAAATATACTACCACTCCCTCTGTTCCAAATTGTTGGTCACTTTTGAGAATTCTAGCTTTTTAAGCAAACATGCAATAATTGCATTCAATAAATGCGTTCACATTAAACAAATTCATTAATTTCCAACAATTGCCTTATATTTTCAACTTTTAAATGAAATAATGGTTGTTGGTAAATGAGTTATTTTGAAAGATTAAATAAATTTTATTTTGACTTTTCAAAAAAGGCTAACAATTTGAACACTAAAAAATAATATAAGGGACAAGCAATAACGGAGGGAATACTAATATAAGGATCGCTCCGAAAGAACCGTCAAATTGACAAATTAAAAGCTGGAGCTCGTTTTAGGCTGAATTAAATAGATATATGTGTCCAATCAGACCAGGGGAATGTGATAGGCAATTTTGATGCACAAGACTCGAACTGGGGTAATGACATTCCAAAAGTCTCCCATCCAAAATTCTCAATCCATGACAGAAGCCAAAATAAAAATAACAAAATATTACGATGAAAAGCATCATTTAAACTGCTAGAACTATATTTAACAAAATTAAAACCTATTCTATTGTATTAGTTGTCAAAAGATGACAAGATCTTTTGTAGTACTAAATTAGTGCTAACTTTGATTTTGTAAGGAATATGTCATTCTTATTTAACGAAATTAGACCCACATGAGAAACAAGCACCTATGTGCACGGTTCACTCGTTTCCTCCCAACATTGACCACTGCTTGACATAGGCTCGATCAGAGTTTGAAGGTGCTTTCCTTTCAAATCCAAGTGAGTACGCCTCTGCTGTGAGGAATGCTGGTGATGCTCAAGCTAGGGATAACCTGGAACGGGTTCTGGAGTGCCTTGACAAATTCATTGGAGACTTTTCCTAGTGTTGGGGTAGTATTAGTGACAATGGGGTAATTTTCTGCTTCCGACACTTCTCTCCCTTTTTTGGTATCTAGGTTTGGAGATTACTTTGGCAATAGTGTGAAACTATTGATCTGTAGTTTCCCTAAAGATATTATAACCAGTAGCGGAGCTCCATTTTTATCGGCTCCTAAGCGCTTCCCTCAGCCATTGCAACTCTATACTACTGATGTCAACCACCTCCATTTCATTAGGGCAGGATCGATACTAAGAGCCAAGATATTTGGAATCCCCTAAACCTAACTCAGCCAAGAACCCTAACAAGTTGGCCAAAGTTGTTGATAGTTGGCCAAAGCTGTTGATAGAGTGATAGTCCCCAAATTTTAACCCAAGAAAGATACGAAAACTGTGACCAACAAGAGCAGTCATTAATGAACGAAACACGAAGCTAGAACAGTGCCGAAACATTTTGCAACATGGATTAATTGAAACCAATTCAGTTTGAGAAGGTTTCTCTCTTCGTCCTTCTTTCATTTGATGTTTTTGAAAACTTTGTCCTATAAGATCAAATGTGACTAACCCGTGTGATATCCTAGTGACGTTTTCACATCTGATCTTATAGAACAAAGTTTTCAAAAACATCAAATGAAAGAAGGATGAAGAGAGAAACCTTCTCAAACTGAATTTGTTTCATCTTAGATCTAGGTTGCAGAATGTTCCGGCACTATTCTAGCTTCGTGATTCGTTCATTAATGACTGTTGCATCATCTATAAATATAGTGGAAAGACTAGTAGCCTCCTCGTCGGTCACAATTTTCGTATCTTTCTTGGGTTGAAATTCGTCTACTGGCTACAACATCTTTTGGTAAAGTATAGATCAACTGTTTCACATGGTTGCCAAAGTAATCTTTAAACTTATACACCAAAAAAGGGAGAGAAGTGTAATAAATAAAAAAGTTACCCCATTGTCACTAATACTACCTTAACAACTAGGAAAAATCTCCAATATTACTACCCGTTTTAAGGGTGTTTTATAATTTAACCCCTCAAAATTAATATAATTTCCTATGATACCCAATTAAAGTTAGCCTTAGTGACTTATGGTTGAACTCTAGACGAGCCTAGGTAGTAGTGGATTATAGTAAATGAAGAACTAAATAACAAGACTAGTAATGAATGATAAATGATAAGTTACATATTCATCTATCCAAAACATGTCTACTAGATGATCATATAACTTCAATCATGTTGTCAAAAGATGTATCACACGCCATGCCCATCACTTCATGCTCCATGTTGGGTACCTGAAAATGATAGGGTGAGCTCATTAGCCTAGTAGGAAAATCTTGTCTACTATTACTAAATGCAATGCGATGAATGTGAGGACGAATTGCAAGAACGGATGACGTATCGAATGTGCACAACAAACAAGTATAACTCGAAGTGAATAATACATCTTTGAATCCCAAGTTCCCTCACTACCAACCCGTCGTACCCGATACGTACCCAACTTCTTATTAGTGTCAACACACCCAGTTCATTACGTAATCCATTATTCGCCATTACAAGTTTTGAATATTCCTAGCGACACACTTGGAAGCGGTCCTAGTGTAATTCCGGGCATCTGAGACCCCATGTAAACTCCCCCTTGATCAAGGCATATTCCTAGTAACGCATCCCTTGGATGGTCCTAGTGTCATTCCAGGCGTCGAGTTGACCCCGCATCCATTATTTCAATCATTCATTCTCATTAAAGTTCATCTAAATCCGCTGATACATCATTGCATAACACACGCCCTAAGTTATCACTCAAACGGTGTCACGTGTCCATTATCTGACATAAGAGCATCTCTAAAGTTCGTGTCATATACCGTGTTCCCATTACATCAACTACGATAAACCAAAGGTGTCACATTCACCCACACACAATGTCCCGTAAGTGTTTAAGTGTTTCTGGAATAGTATACCGTGATGTAGAGCATTTGAGGACCAAAAAAGAACTAAGGAAGGGGCCAGGACCAAGACGAAACTGGGGACACAAACTGTCAAAACCGTACGGGAAGAAATTCCAGCAAATTTTCTAGATGCCAATCAACTAACATACATGTAAGAGGGTAAAATCAGCAATTAGGCAAGGAGTTCAACAACAAATTTCATAGATAAAAGGGTATTAAAGATCCAAGTCTCAAACTAAGTGGGTTTTCAAAAGAAATCAAGAGATACAAGGGAAATCATGAAATTCATGCAACATTGAACCCACAACACAAGTAGAAATATGAGATTAAAAAGTCCCTACCTCAAGATCAAGCTTCAAATTGAAAGTTGGACAAAACCCTAGCTCGTCCTAGCAAATCCCAACCGAAATGCAAGCTCCCGGAGTAAAATCAAAGCAACCCAAGCTCCAAAATGTGTGTAGGTGAAGAGTTTGAGTGTGGATCTTGGTGGGATTTGAGTAATGGTGTGGATTTTGGAGAAGAGGAGAAGAAAATTTGAGAGGAGGAAGAGAGAGAATGGGTCAACTATAAGAGGGGAGGAGGGGAAATGAACTTTTCTCTCTTCTCTCTCCCTTTTAAACTACTCCCTCCGTTCCAAATTGCAGGTCATTTTTTTCATTTTGGGGTGTTTCAAAATATTTGTCCTATTTCTAAAAACATCCATCAAAACAGGGCCACTTTCTAGTTTTACCCTTAAAAAGTACTTTTTCCATCTCAATTGGCTTGTTCATTATCTTTTATTTTATAACGATTTTAATGATTTTGGAAACTTTGTACAATAAAATTAATTGATATCTATCAAACAAGATCCATATTGCATATGTTTTGAGTTTCATATAAAAATTTAACCTACAAATTGGCCACAATAATATTGACTGGACTTAGGGGCAAAATAGAAAAGACAATACAAAATTTTCACATCCCTTAAAAAATCACTTCCCCAAAAGGGCAAACAAATTGGAATGGAGGGAGTACAAAAATTTCAAAATATTACACAACACACTCTTTATATAACTACTGTGCTACCAAATGACCCAAATCCAAACTCTTACACATAACCACCCACAATCTACTTTTTAAACAATTTCTCACAATTCTTCAACTTTATCTTCTGAATATCATTTAAAATTTCGGGTCTTTACATTACCCTTCTGCATATTATAACTCTCTTCAAATCCTGAGTACCGATTTCAATTTATTTCAGTCTCAGAATATTCCACAAAACATGAAAGTTATATGTGCAATCGTGTTAAGTTTTAGTGATGTGGTCTGGACAATAGGGACGAGAGAATAAAACTTTTATCATCAGAGAGAGAGAGAATAGTGACTGTGCAAACAATCGCCCAACTGAAATTTCTAAAATACAGAAAAAGAACAAAAAAAAAACCCCAAATTTCACTTCTTTTTTAATTAGCAACAAATTTATAAAGAAAACTTGACAAAAGATACATCAAGTTGGGGGAGAGGGAGGGAATTTCAACCAAGATTGGAGGAATTAAAACACCTAATGGGACAAAGCCCAATAAAACACCATGTGGATCAAGTCTAACACATCTAAAGGTCTAGCCCAAAAAGGGCATACCCAATATATCAATGAAGCCCCAAAAGGAGAAACTCTAGTAGCTATCATTCAAAACCCATCAGCCGCCCATCCCTCCGGCAACCACTACCGCCACCACCAGGATCCTCCATCGCCGTACCACCAAGGAGAAGCCGACACCTCCAAAACCATCAACGGCTCTGATCGAAAACCGGCTCTGATCGAAAACCAAAGAGGCTTCCAACATTCATTGGCGGCAACATTTCTCAAGAGAAGATAAAGAGACTAGTGCCACTGTGAACTGCTACCGAAAACGTCCGCCAACTAGCCACCAAGCCACCCATTGCCGTTAAGCCCGAAGACCGATTATACCCAACAATATAACCGGTGGGTGAACCAAAAGCCGATGGATAAACAAATCGACGAGGAGAGGAGAGAACGCAACCACCGCGATAGCTGCACCAACGACCACGTGGAGATGAAGGGGAAGAGCAATCGCCGTGGATCTCACACATGACCGGACCCAAAAGCGCCGCTAAAATTCGCCATTTTGAACCCCACAACGGCCATAGAAACTGCTCACCAAGATCCCAAATGCTGCCATAGATCACCACCACCACTCGCAACACATTCCAATAGTCACTCTTGAAAAAGAAAAGAGAAAAAACAGAAAAAGAAGAGGAAGATAGAGAAGAAGAGAGAAAGGGATGGGGGGAGAGAGAAAAGAAAAGAGAGGATTGAGTTTAGCGATGGCGGCCCACCCCGCAGTCGGGAACCCTAAGAGATGTGAATTTGTATAGAGAAAGTAGAGAGAAATCTATTTTAGAGAGAAAAGTCCTCCAACTTCCACTAATCTTTTGTTTTCCCTTTTTTTTTTTTTTGATGGAGATTGAGTTTATCACCTTCCCGCCTAACATTCACACTCTTACTTATTGGTAGAAATTTACTATATTGTCCTTCCACCTGTGCATTAGTGAACTTATCAAAGGTAACTATGTAAATTTACATGACCTAAAAAAAAAGAAGACTGCAGAGATAAGAAAAATTGAAAATCACTACTTTTTAAAAATTGTAGTTTTTTTTTTTATCCTTCTTCTATTGACAGCCTACTGAATTGATAATTAGGTAAGCAAAAGGAAAAAAATGGATACTCAAGTATACTTTTTTTACTTTTTTCTACACTTTTAAACATTCGTATATACCTTTTTATACATTTTAATACACCTTTGAAACCTTAACCACAGTCCAATAAACTGATTTTAAAATTTTCATTTTTTAAAACATCGTTTTAAATTAAAAAGGACACATCGACTGCAGTAGGTAGTGCAGCATTTTTGTTCCACTTCAGAAGAGTACAAGAGCAAAAAAAATATGCCTTTCCGCTCAAAGCCAGTCAGAAAAGCCGTCTCCTCCTCACGTTTGTTTATGAGGAGAAACACACCAAACCCATCTGCAAAATATCACCCTCTCCAAACCCTGAGCACCGATTTCAGTTTGTTTCAGTGACTGGAACATTCCAAACTAAACATGTAAGTTTGTGTATATATTTACTTGTGTAAGTAGAACCAACTCTTTTCCACCGGAATGGTGCCTGTGTATGATGTTTAGGATATACCCATTTAGATTACTTCTTGATTTTTCGTTGGCCTGTTCGATTTGAGATATGTAAGTCTGTATATTTGAGTTTCTGTAAGTAGAACCAACTCATAATGGATTGGGTCCCGATTACTTGAGGTGCACGTTAACTGATTCGGATACCTGAGTTGTATATTAAAAAAAGTAGAACCAAGAACCCATTGACTGTTTTTTCACTGGAATGGTTGGGCGTATGATTATTTCGGATATAACCATTCTGATTCAGTTATTGTCGTATTGATTTTTTTGTTGGCCTGTTGGATTTGGGATATGTAAGGTTGCATATATATATATGCATTTGTGTAAAAATTTAAGTCACTGTTTTTTTCCCTTGGTGTGTATGATGTTTTGGAAATACCCAATTTTGATTATTTTCTCGATTTTCGTTGGCTTGTTGGATTTGAATTCATATTAGGGAGGGTAGCTTGAAGCCAATGGATGCGGAACAACTAAGAGAGAATGCTCACAAGATGGTAGATTTCATTGCTGATTATTACAAGAATATTGAGAGCTTCACTGTTCTCAGCCAAGTTCAGGTTTACCCTATCCGGCATCCCATCATTCCTATGCTTCTGCCTTTTGGTCAATTGGCTTGGTTGGTACATGTAGCAATTAAAACAAAAGAAAATTGAACTAAGTATATTCTTGATTGGGACCATGGACTATCTTTACCTTACCCTCTCTGTGGGTTTCTTTGTTCCAGTGGTTACTTTTTTTTTTTCCTTTTAAAGTTGTTGGATTAAGTATCCGTTTCTCTCTGGTTGTGCCGTGCTGGCCTGAGCTTTAGCTCAAGGCGCTACCGCTATATGCCTCCAAAAATTTGTAAAACTTCAAGGGCGCCTTTTATTTTGGTACCCATTATAAAAGTTAAAAATAAAAACTGGTACATGTTTGACTATTTCCGCTACAATTATTTCTGGGGAAAGAAGCTTTTTTCAAAGTTGAAATTTATTAAGTCTTACCTTTGCTCAACTATGTCACAAGAAAGGTTGAATGTACTATCCATCATATCCATTAAACATGAGATTGTGAATGAGAATGATTGCGTAGGCATAAGTAGTACTTTTGCTGCAAAAACTATAAGAGGTGTGTTACTTAAGTGATGCTTATAAAAGCTATAATGTTCAGTCACCTTTTGGGGTGATTAGTAATATCTAAGTAATGCTTTTGCGGTTTGGGTATTGTTTTTGGATTTTCTTATCACGAATCATAGTATTTATTTTCAATAAACGTTATTTATTTATTTTATATTGTGTTCATAAAAGTTCATATAGGTCCCTTTTTGTAATTTTCACTTTGAACCCTGGAAAGTTAGGGCTGGCCTGCGTTTGTGTGTGTGGCTATGTTTGTGGATTTCTTTTCTGTCAATCTTAAATGGTTTCTATCGTAGTTTATAAACGAGAAATACTAAATGCAAATATAAAAAAAGTTGCCTATTGCTTTTTGTCTCAACTGGAAATACGCAATTGCAGAGGTAGTGTGCGTAATTTTCGCAAGTACCAGTGTACCACTTTTTAATTTGGATGTTAATCGTTTTTTTATTATTATTTATGGTTTGGCGTGGAAATAAATTTTAGCTCTTTTTAGTAAGTTCTTTGGTGATTATGTTTGTGCTCTGTCCTTTTTTCATTTGTAGCTTTATAAAAAAATTTAACTTTTTTCGCAGCCTGGGTATCTGCAAGAACTTCTGCCAGGTTCTGCACCAAATAAGCCAGAATCGTTGCAAGATGTTCTTGATGGTGAAGTTTCTGAATCTGGTGCATCATGTTAAAGTCTTTAATCAAGTGAAATAAAAGAACAAACAAGAAGTGAAAGAGAAAAGTATAATCACATGGAATGTATAAATGTGAATTTTAACTGTGATTGTAGATGTGCAGACAAAGATCTTACCAGGGGTAACCCATTGGCAAAGCCCAGATTATTTTGCATATTTTCCCTCCAATAGCAGTATCGCTGGATTTTTAGGAGAAATGCTCAGTGCTGGTATTAACATGGTGGGCTTTAGTTGGATAACTTCTCCTGCTGCAACGGAACTTGAAATAATTGTTCTGGATTGGCTAGCAAAACTACTTAAGCTTCCTGATAATTTCCTTTCAACAGGTAAACTTCGCCTGACCTTCATTCATTAGAAGTTGATTCTTCTAGGAAGTGGGAAGCTACAGCTGTTGGGCAGATGCAAAGTTGATTTGTTTTCTTCTTTTGGTTTTGATGATTTATATCATTCAAGCTAAGGTGCTTAATAGTTTTGTTAAAGAGAATGGAAAACATGGTTCAAACTTGTTCAGATGATATACATTGAACATTAGCTTTATATAAAGTTATTGCAACATGCTGCTTATAGAACTTTAGAGGTGGTAGTTTGAAAGGATCTAGGATTTTTTGCAAACACGATGTCCTTGAAGAGCACAATGGAGAAAATGTGTTTGTGTAGCCGACCTCAAGTGAGACTTAAGATGCTCATTTCGTGTGATACTGAAAAAAATAAAAAAAAAAGCCTTTCAAATTCCTTTTTTTTTTTTTAAAGCAACCTTGTTTCAGGACAAGGTGGTGGGGTGATACAGGGAACAGCAAGTGAAGCAGTTCTTGTGGTGATACTGGCTGCTCGTGATAAAGTTCTAAGAAGGGTGGGAAATGATGCCATTGGAAACCTTGTAGCTTATGCATCTGATCAAACACATTCGTCTATGCAGAAAGCCTGCAAGGTACAAATGTGAATTGAGGAGTATTTGATATCACCTTTCAATTTGCCACCATGTATTATGTTTGCATAGCAGCAGTACAGTATGTTTGTGTCTTCCATTTTAGTTTTATAGGGGGTTATTGGTCGCCTGGTAGGAACAAACCTAGATATCTGCCCCATGGTATAGCTGTAAGACTACAACCTTAATTTAAACACTGTAACTCCTTCAATTACCTTGAAAGGAAGATTGCTTCTTTTTGTACCTGGATATGTGCTTGCTGCCTAGTCATGCTGTCGAAGTTAATGCAGCAACTTATAGTTTCCGTTGAATATTTGTTTGAAGTATATTTTTTGTGTCAGATTGCCGGGATTCACCCGGAGAATTGTAAGCTGCTGAGGACGGATAAGTCCACTGAATATGCTCTTTCTCCTGAATTACTTAGTGAAGCAATATCACATGACATTGCCATTGGTCTAATCCCTTTTTTCTTGTGTGGAACTGTGAGTAACAAGGGTCTTTATGTTATTATTCCTTCCATATCAGCGCTGCATACTTATCTTCATATCATTTTGGTTAGCTAAAGAAGCCTTGCTCACATGCTTGCAGGTTGGTACTACTTCATCTACAGCCGTGGATCCTTTGCTTGCATTGGGACAGATCACCAAGGTGAGAATTGTTGTGAACCAAGCAATAGATTGAGATGGTAGAGTCGTCGTTTGGTTTCCTATGTTTTTGTTCTGTTATTCCCTTTTCCTCCTGGATGAAGCCCCAAGTACAAATGCAAAACAAGAATAAATTTGGTAGTGTATAGACTCTTCAGTTGCTTATACGTAAAAGGGGAACTTTATATTCTCTTACATTGTTACTTCTAGGTTTACGTAATGATTTTTTAATGTTTGGAGAAATCCTCATTTGGGATGTTTTTGTGCAAAAAATCTTACAAATCTTTGCTTGATAGAATTGGAATACTTCCCTTTAGTGTCTTATTTGGTCACAATGTGTTGAATTCATCTATATGCTGTATACTCTATTCATGAATGATGAATGATAAACAATAAAGATTCTCTTATTAATGCAGAGTAATGGAATGTGGTTTCATGTGGATGCTGCGTATGCTGGAAGTGCTTGTATATGTCCAGAATATAGACATTATATTGATGGCATTGAAGAAGCTGACTCGTTTAATATGAATGCACATAAATGGTTTCTCACGAACTTCGATTGTTCAGCTCTCTGGGTAAAGGTATGCCTTCATGCACGTCTCCATGCTACCATTGTGCCACCATGCCGCAGATGGAAACTAACATAGAAGCAAATGGAGTGGTCAATATCAAAGCGTTATCCTAATGTCATCATCTTGTTGACAGGACAGGAATGCTCTGATTCAGTCACTCTCAACAAATCCAGAATTTCTAAAAAACAAAGTAAGCCTCCTTCGATATCGTCTCAGCGTGTTTACCATACATTGGTTGTGGTCAAAGCTCTTAAACAGGAACAAACATGGGTCTTTTTGCACATGGATATAGACTTCTTATCATTTTTTTTTGCTCAGTGAATGTCAATTTTGTTGTTGTTCGTGAGGGTTGAACCTCAGTCAAAGGCATGGGGTTACAGGTGCCTACCATGGGGCTACCACTCACTTGCGACTTCTTAACATGTTGATCTCTTAGAATCTTCAATAGCAAGTGTAATGATGCCTCTGTGAGCCTCCACGCTTTTGACATAGCTTGGACCCTGGGGAGAAGTTTTATCAAGATGCCCCATATCTCTCAGTTTCAGTGAATTGCCTTTTGCCTTTGTGGCGGACCTGGCGCAGCGGTAAAGCTGCCTCTTTGTGGCTTGTAGGTCACTAGTTCCATTCTCGGAAACAGCCTATCTGCTTGTAGGGGTAAGACTACGTATATCAACCCTTCCCTGGACGCCGCATATCCGGCAGCTCTGTGCGCTGGTGTCACGGGGGGACTCTTTTTGTCGCAGCGGAACATTTCCTTGTGAGGCGTTTGTGACTCCACCAAGTCCAAACCTGCCTAATTCGACCTTCCAAGTGTTTATCGTTCACCCGTCTTACAATTTAGGGTCCAACGCTTTGTCAAGCAAAAACACCTCCCATTAAGGTATCTTACCAAAAAGGAAAACTCCCATTAAGGAAGTCCCATATCACGAAAGCCAAGCTAAGACTTGACGCCTCCCAAGTGTCCCAATGCATGGCAACAGTAGCATCCTTGCACCAAACTTGCTCACAAGCTAGGCACTCGCCTAACTGAGGTCCTTTATCATCACAGCTACCAAGCCACACAATCGTGCATAGCAAAGTTTCCCGACTTAGCCAACAAGCTTCCAACGTGTATCGGGTCATTAAGTGCATCCTGTACGGTCGCAAGCTCTTCTCATGCCTTGCTTAGCATTAGGGGTCACTTGCCTGCCCACGATGTAGTCCTCATGCGAGCCCGCATGCCATTTGCCCATTAAAGGCCATTGCGCGCTGATATTGTAGCATTAGCGTGCCGCCTGAGTAAGGCAAAACGTTAATCCGTAGCCAACAAGTAGCAGTACACCTTTCTCCTAGCCAAGCACATGGTACCCGACATGTATCACAGCATCATGCGTTAACCGTTATCCAACAAGTGTGACGCTGCCTCCATGTCGCACGTCTTAAGCCACCAGTCCCACAAGCATGGCCGAACCCAAGTCGATGCCCATGAGTTGGCACACGAGGTCATACGGTGGTGCCTCGATAGCCCATTCGGCCTAGGATAATAAACCAAAGGGTTGACAAGCGGGGAAAAGTGTGTATCTATCCATTCCAAGCCTTTGTCTACAGTAGGACCGTGCAGTGCTGGGACTCTTGCTGTTGATGACACCGTCCATGGGGCTCCCAAACCCACATGGAAACTCTTAGGCATCCCTCTCGATGCCCAAAGCCCGCCCCTAGGGCCTAGGTTGCCCACTTCTGTGCCCAAAGTTGACGCCCGGGAGGCTGGTAGGTTGCACACCACTCACCCCTTATAATAGCCTTATGAGCATTTGCCCAAGTGGCACCAAGAAACATCATTTTTGCCGAGGGTTGTCAATGGCCTTTTAAAATTCAAACTCCGAATCACGCACCGTCAGTTGCTATGGATTACTAACGATATCTAGTACGTTAGAAAAATATCATAAAAATACTCGCGCCCCTCCACATTCAAGTTCTCAATAACAATGCCACTGCATCATTTTACGACAATACCACTAGCCCATGCTAGTGAGCCAACAACTCCATAGCTTGTACAACATCTTCACCCTTGTGCCACCCCATTGACGTGAGTCAGAAGCAAGGCCATAGTCAAACTCGCAGCTCGTGACAACTGGGTACGCCCTTTGCCTTTGTAGTCATGTTAATGCCTATATGTTGACCTGATAAAACTTGACCCATATGGGCCAAGAAACTGTAGATGGGTATTGGCGTACTAAATATCAACTCTTTTTACCCATCACTCTACAAGATAGATAATACGATAACTTTCTTTATTATTAGTTGGCTGTTCTTGGGCTGATAAATTTGGTTGGTATATCAAACTCGTAAATTTACTTATTTGGTTGACTCATGTTCCAGGCCTCTGAAGCAAACATGGTTGTGGATTACAAAGACTGGCAAATCCCTTTGGGCCGCAGGTTCAGGTGTGCTGTCAGACACTGCCAAAAAGTGTCTTGAGGTCACCTAAGCTTGTTGTTATGCGTTGCATATGTGACTGGTTTAGTAATATCTCTAAGTTCATAGCGAAACCATTTTGCACCCAGTCACCAGCAACAAACTTATTGTTAATACCTTTGATTAATCCTTCACAGGTCACTGAAGTTATGGATGGTATTACGACTCTATGGTTTGGAAAACCTGCAATCTTACATAAGAAACCATATTGAATTGGCTAAACACTTTGAAGAGCTTATTTCTCAAGAACCGAGATTTCAGGTATCACGTCATAACTTCTTATGGGAGCACATCATTCTTTTGCTTTATCTTAGTGTCTCCATTACTTGGAGTAATTTGTTTTAGGTTTTTTGGAATAGTGTTATCTATACATAGTCATTAATGTAATAGTTGTAGTTAACATGGGCAAAAGTCATGGTCCAAAAATGATGACCAACTTGTCATAGACTTGGCCATAGCCCAACGGAATCTAGGATGTAGTCCAAAATTAAATTATGGTCGAGGTCTCAATACGAACAAACTTAACAAGAGTAATCCTGGATATAATCCGTCTGTCTATGCCAATGCAATGCATGATGCTTTTATTTTCAACAAGGGAGTCTGCTTATGGGAGCATTCTGTTATAGCTTTAGTTTTTTTTCGGAATCTTCAACTATGGAACTAGCTCAGGACTCAACTAAGCTAAAAGCCTAAAATCCATTACATACCCTATGGAATGAAATGTGCCAACAGACAAAAATGGCGTATGGGGTAAAAAGTACATGTCTCATGTTTCGGGAGTCTCTCCCAATAATGAGGAGCATGCAAAGAGTTCTACTTTTTTTTTTGGAGCTCACTTGTGATTGATTTGGCTTTTGTTAGAGGTGTTACACTGGTTTAACTACTGAACAAAATGAATTGTCCACCACTTAGTTGCAAAACCCTAGACTTAAAAGGTTATGTTTCGCTTGCTGGTGTGGTTCTAGCTCTAGTGATGGCATGGTTCCTTCTTTTAATTACAATATGTTATTCTGCTCACTTCCTTTCTGTCTTTTTTATTTCATGTTTTTTTTTTTTCTTCTTCCTGTGCGTAGTGCATTACAAATCTTCTCCACTGACCAAAGTATTGTATGGTGAAATCAAAGGAATATGATTGTTGCATCGGATTGTTAATTGTCCTGTAGTAGGATTAGGTGTGGGGAGACATTAAAAAACAAGCATAAAAATCTACAGGCACAGACCAAAATACCTGCAGTGTGTTAGCCACCGGCCAACCCAGTAAAGGAGCTGGTTTTATGAACGAATTCCTCGTATTCCCATCATGCCAAGCACTTTTTGTTTTATAATTATGCAATTTGAAAGCAGCTGCATCTAAAGCGCATATCACTTTTTTTTAGGCAATAGTTGGTTTGGCTTTGCAACTGTAATTCACCCGTGCAGGTTTTTTTTTTTAAATTCTGATCTCGACCTTTGCAGGTTGTTGCCCCAAGGAAGTTTTCGTTGGTTTGTTTTTGCCTTCTCCTTCCCCATGACAAGGAAGATTGTGCTAACAAACTAAACAATGACTTACTGGATGCTGTTAACTCAACTGGGAAATTATTCATCTCTCACACAGTATGCTTGTTTTATTTATGTTATCTTTTTTCTCCTCTAGAAATTTGTAAACGGTATGTCTTCCCATGTTTTAACTAACTAAAAGAACAAAGAAAATTGTGAACGGTAGTTCTCGAATTTAGTTTGCTTGCTTGTGATAAATGTATGCAGGTTCTATCAGGTAAGTACACATTACGTTTTGCGGTAGGAGCTCCATTGACAGAGAAAAGGCACGTTGATGAAGCATGGAAAGTTTTACAAGACAAAGCCACTGCCCTACTGCAAACTTTTTAAAGTAAGCTGATTATTTGGTGTGATATGTCATTTGATGACATTGGTTGCTTACTTTATAAGGTCAGCACATCTTCGATTGCTTTGGTATTATGCGAAAGCAATTCTTCACTCAACTGTGTAGTCATTCATTTGTTACATGATTGGGTAATTATGGGGATACTTTAGTTCATTGCCAAATGTACAGTTTGTTGACATACTTGAATTGCAATAAAGATTCTGTTCATCGACTGCACAAGTATTAAACCGTTTCATGCTCTTATCTAACAATCTCTATTATGAGTTTACATTACCCAATTTGGACCTGAGAAATAAAACTCAAAGGCAAAGATCTACACACTTGTCATTCCCGTAGAGCATTGATCCTTTCCAAAGTATCCAATCGAGCTTTGTAAGGTAGTACAGGGCTAACATTACTTTTGTGTATATATTGAAGTTCTTAAGATATCCTTGAAGCATATCCAAACGGTACCTCTTTGAAGCAAAGCAATTTGCTTCTGAGATTGTAGCAACTGCAGGTACCTATTTGCTTTATGTTGATTTCCAAAAGAGTCATGTACATGCTAAGTATCAAACAGCTGAAGGGGACAGAATTGATTGGTGAAAACCCAAGTACCTAGTTTCAGGAATCGCCAAAGGATATTATCAAATAACATTGAAGCTGAGCTTTTGTTGGCAGCATAAAGGCATGCCTCTTTTAAAGTCGTCATTCCGGGAATATTTAAGGAGAATCTGATTTCCTTGAGCTCTTGGCATATATCTAAAACGTGGGAACAGTATTAGGGTATGCTATATTCCAGTCTCATTTTCCCTCCAACATTCCAATGAACACTTTGGTGAAGTTACCTGCAACTCACTATATTCTTGGGCTGTCATGCAACTTTCTGTAGGAATTTGATTTCACATCATCTCCAAAGCTGTGGCTTGATGTGACGGTATGTTCTATTGGACGCAGCCATGTAGCATGAGCGAAAAAACGTGCAAGCATTGTCCAGTGAATATCCTGGACATTTTCCGGGAAATTCTTCCTGTACCCTATCATCCCTCTTAAGTAAGAGCCTGGTTAAATGTGCTTTCTATAGTGAAAATGTTCTTTAGAACAAAATCTAAAATTCAAATGTTTCTTTTTACCTTGACAAGTTAGATGCCTTTTTGGAGGACATCAGTGGGTAGCTTTAAATTTTGAACAGAAAACTTTTAATTTTTAAGGAAAACAGTATATGCATGCTATGTCTTCCCAAGTGCCAACAACATCAAAGATCGACTCTTATTATGATCGACAGAGGGAAAAGGATTTAGGATCCCCCATCGTAAATGTATATGTTCTTACACTCAGTATTGCATTGGCAGTCGTATGATATATGCAAATTTTGAAGGGGAACATCAAAGGACAATTTTATCCCTAGAAGATCATGGTTTCTTCAATGGTGATTTGATCTCCAGTCCAAAGGTGGATTGAATATCCTGGAAACAATACCTTGTTTACACAATTTGTGCTTATTCTCTGTGGATGAGCATCTGATCATATTGTGCCAACTTTCTGCAGCAGTGGTCCTTGGGAACTACTTCAATCAGAATATATTGTACATGCATATGGTTAAATATCAAACAACATGAGTGGAAATCCAAGCACCTTTTTTTTCAAGGACCACCAAACTACATTGTTCTAAATTTTTGAGGTTGAACTTTTGTTGGTAAGACTTAAGAGTGTACCTTTGAGCCTTCCAAAGGGTACATAAAAGCCACATGCTTTTTCAATTGGTCTTGTGCATGAATAATTAGAGAGATATGGCCCCCCATCTTTTCTGATGGGCAATATGGTCCCCCTTAAGTCCTTGAAGTAATCTAAGGAGGGAACAACACTAGGTTATGTTCTATAGCTGCTATATTTTCCATTGGAATTTTTCCAAGAGCACTTGGGTGAAGTTACTTACCGTGAAACTCGCAAATTTTCCTACCAAAAGAGGTTATTGTTTAAGAATTAGCGACCTTCAACTGCAAGGGTGACGTGGTATAACAACAAGTGTTATTCGCACTCAACTTCCAAATGCCAGCCTTGAGACCCAATCTTCTATCGTATCATTATCGGTACCACTATTCTTTTAGATTCAAAGTTTTGAAAATCCAAGTCTAAAGGTGGTATATATGCCGATGAGATCTCGAGATCCAAATGTAGATTTAAAATCCTCAGAACTATACCTTGGTAACATCCACTTGTGCTTAATTCCTTGTGGATGGGCATCTCTAATTGAGCACTTTTCCAGCAACAGGGGTACATTTGTATGACCTTAAAACACCAAAACATTTACTGAATATGCCTATCCTAAAACTCCAAAATTCCTAGTTCTTTTTAGTACATTTACTGAATATGCATGTAGCGTAGCGGTTATCTTTTGGTTTTCCCACAAGCGAGATCATGGTTCGAGTCTCGGCAGAGGTGTTTGGGGTTTAGCGCTATGGATAGTTTCTAGATCCCCTCTACACTAACTCCCCCGCTAACCCCCCACTGATGTATATCGAATGGCAAAAAAAAAACTCCAAAACATACTTTTCTCCGGGATAACGTGGAACCATCAGGAATGAAATCACAGTCATGCATCTACTTGGCAGTAGTTTCACCTAAACTTTATCAAAAGAATAAACTAATCCAAGAGAAGGTTGTAAAGAATGAGGATCGAAAGATAAGAAATTGGTTATATTCTCTCTTTTTTAATAACGAGGTGTTCGGGTCAGTTTGTGCGTAACTCAACTAAGTAATTTGCTACGTTTTCTTTTTATTTTGCGGTAAAATGTGTCTGTGTCAGCTAAATTTTCTCCACAACTTTAAATGCTTTAATTTTTTTTTAGGACTGTAAATATCATGACATCATTTAAGCTACGCTACTTCTACCCTGGATCCGCCATAGAATATCTCAAACGGATGTTTTTCACCACATCACCAATTATACTGATGAATAATTGGTGATGCGGTCAAGACACCTAAAACTACACATGTAACCCAAGGTGTAACCCAAGTCAATTCGCGAGGTTTTATAAATCCACCACTGGGATACACACGAAATAAACCCATTGTTCAATGAAGTTGCTCCTAAAACCTCAATTATCAAGAAACTTTTTGCTTTCCTAGTTAGTAGGAGTAATTTATTCTTTGCACCTTATGTCATCTGAATGACACGGAAGCAAGGGAGACCGCTTCCTTTGTCAATGTAGTTTGGTGGGCAATGGACTTTTTTAATAGCACATGCTAAATTTTTTACCACATACTTAGGACTTAGGTATAGGGAAAGTGATCTTAATTAAAAGTGATCTTAATTACTCCCTCCGTCCCTTTTATAGTGTGTATATTTTCATTTTGGGTTGTCCCTTAATAAGTGTGTTTTGAAAAGTTAGTAGGTACATTTCCTATTTTGCCCTTAAAAGTAGATTCTTTTTAAAAAAGTTAGTGGGTATTATTATATTGATAAGGATAAATAATGAAAAGTAGATGTAAAAATTGATGTGAGAGAAATAGTTGGAATTCTCAGATAACACACTTAAAAGGGACGGAGGGTGTTTACATAACTAAAATGTGAGATTAAGACATGGGCTATTATGTCAGCCACAATAATTGATAACTTTATCATTTATAATCAAACTAATTCTCTTGGAACTAAAGCATCTTAGAATATTATTCGCTAGAGAATATAAAAATCCAGCAATTTATACAACATTGTAAACAATATTTATTTTCCCGGCTAGTTTGCGAGCACCGCAAACTAATCTCAACAACCGCTCCCACAGGTCTTCTCACACCTACACTTAGGGTGAGGTGGCCGCAAGAATTTCTAGCTTGAAAAATCGAACCAGAGACCTTATGACTTATGAAGGAACAAATCCTTAAGTTCTAAGCCAACAAATTAATGTGGCATTGTTTTTTTTGGTAATTGAGCCGTTGTATAGTATATAATGCAATAGAATAAAATGACCTCTTCGAAACACCTCTCAACAGTGCTTCCACATGAGCATTTTTTTAGTTTCGGTACATATGGGTACAAACTTTTGGTACAGAAAATGTATCAAAAATTTTATTTGGGCCCACTCCGGATCCCACAAGGATGATCGGAGTCGTTCATGTTCTTAATAAAAAATTGAATAAACAGATAGAGCATTTACCGATATCTTGAGCTAATTTTTGCCGGGTACAAGTAAACATTATTTTGAAGAATATGAACAGCTCCGATCATTCATATGAGACCCAGAGTAGTCCCAAACAAACTGATTTGTACATTTTTAGGTACAAATCTTTATTTATGCCTAGTACTATCCACCACAATTACCTATACCGAGAAAGGTACAACAACACTCTTAAATTGAGTCAAAACTCTTTGGATTTGTTTGATTTCATGACTAAAAGAGGATTGAGATTCAGGGGTCAAGTGACGGAGTCAAGATTTTAGCATGGGAGAGTCGACTTGAAATGTATTTCCTCCGTTCCATTTTATTTGCTCCCTATAATAATGCATGTCTTTTGAACTCTTGCAGTTTTCAATCTCGTACAATGTATTTTATATGCAATATGGATCTTATTTGATAAATCTCAATTACTCTTATTAAACAAAATTATCCAAAACTTTAAAAACTTTATACTGTAAATAAAAAGATATTCGTAGGGAGTAAATAAAATGGGATAGATGAAGAATATTTTTATCCTAACGTATACTTGTTACACATATTTTTATCACGTGTGCTTGTACACATAGAACTTTTATTTTCCAATAGGAGTAATACATTTGTACATTGAAATCTAGTCTTATGCATTAAATATATGAATCGTTTTGCTTTATTTCTTTAGGCTACTATAAGGGTAATGGACGGTGAGATTGGTCCCACAAGACTAATCGAGGGGTGCGCAAGTTAGCCCAGACCCTGATTATAAAATAAAAAAAAATTGTCCATCGTTTGGAAAAAACCCTGCCATATGGCCTTGTCTAAATATGGGTCGCATGCCATTTAATTGCACCACGACATACGTAGGTGGATGAAAAGTTCATTTTGACACTAAAAAATGGCCCGTCTGCCAATCGATGGGGGTGTGAAACGGTGTAGATTGGGATAGAGGCCAACCAGAAGTCGTTAAGATTGTGGAGAAGGCCTCGATCATGACTGACAATGTGCGCCTTTGACTTGCTTCTCGACAATACGGTATCTTCTGCTCACGTAGTATATGTGGCACGTTTGCCGTGCGGTAACACCGATGTGTATCAAGGCAGTGGTCATGCATCATAGGTTGCATATGGGTTTCCTTTTTGGGTGTTGAATTTGTTTTACAATTTGACACAGTTAAAAATGAAACATGTAACACAATATAGCCTTGTTAAAAAACTTAAAGTACATGGGTGCAATTTTGCAAAGTGTATTTGATTAAAAAATGATGTACTCTTTAATGTAACTCTACCAATACTCTTTTTACCTAACTAATCTCAATGGAAGTTACCAATTTTCATTGGAACTCCTTTTTAAGAAAGCAAAAACACCCGAAGTTGGTAAGTGGGGTAGTTATTGTAGTATTTAGCATAGAAAACAACCTGTACAAAAAAGACAATTACTAAAAGTTTATAACTGAACTATCTCCTTTCACATCATGACATAATTTGGCCACCCATATCTCTCACCAGGTTTGAGTCTCGGCAGAAGCGTTTGGAATTTCGTGCTATAAATAGCCTCTAGACTCCCCTGACTCCCACTGATATACATCGAATGACAAAAAAAATAAAAAATCCAGGTTGTGAGCATAAAATTTAGTATAATTTTTGTAAAAAAAATTTAGTACATATGTTATTAAATACTACCATAGATATTGTTATTGTTGTTGTCATAATTCCATTTAAATAGTCTTGATAAATCTGTTGCTCGCTAAGATGATGTGTTATCACATTGTACCCAATTTTAATATGTGTTGTGTGCTTTGGTCACAGTAGCCTTTATTAGTTACTTTATATAAAATAGAGTGCATAAATATTCATAAAGCTGTTGCTAAAAGAATACTAAAAAAGGAGGTTGTCACGAAATCATATTCATATCCACATCACAATTCCATCACCTTAAAAGGCACTGTTAAAAGTCTAACAGCTAATTTTTCTCTGTTTTTTTATGTTTCACAGTCTGAGTGTCCAGATCAATGTACTTATGCGTATTTTAACTAATTCTCTCCTCAGTCTAGTTGAAAGTAAACAATTTACTTCAGAAGAACTAAGAGATTCATCATAAATTATTTTTTTACAACCTGACGGTCATGACTCAATATTTGAATCCCGTCAATTGTATAAGAAAACAAACCCATTAACCGACCGGACAAAATGAACAATAGGCAAGGCTTCTGCGAAACCGACATAGAAAATCATTTGATCTCTTATTAAACAATAAACACATTCGCAAATCCCATGATCATATCAAATGATTTTTCCTAGATATTAGCTGAAAGAAGTAATATTCGTTCGGTTACTTTATACTCCATAATATTCTTGTTTTGTTATTCCCTCTCTACCAACAATATTTACCTCCACGATGACATTTGTTCCTATATATAAAGCCAACAAATTTTAAGTGATCTCAAGAACTGAAATCTTTACCCGATAAAAACAATCACCAAAATAAGAACAGCTCAATTCTAGCTAACAGCTCAATTCTAGCTCACCTTCCATTCAGCAAAAGCAACCCCATTTCAGGTCCAGTCTTACACGGCTCTGTAAGACTGTAACCGACCCCATATATACAATAAGGTAATGAACATTAATTTCCAATCATATTTTTATTCATATGACATATATTCTTTATCTGTGTACCTTAATAATGGAGCATTGAAATCTTTTTTTTGTTTTTTTGATTTTAATAGAAATTGTTCTCCCCCCTCTCTCTCTCTCTCTCTCTTGTGGGTAGTAGTACTGTTGGTGTTCATTTTCTCTCTCTATAAGCAGCTTATATTGCTGCTTCTGTTGTCTCTCTCTTGCAGAATCGTCCCGGGAAAATCTCCACCGCCTTACTTAAAGATTTCCCAAGAAAAAAATACAGAATACCCAGGTCAGGTTTTTCACCTTTTCTTGGATTTATCGTATTGGGTTTCTTTCAGATTTCGATTTCACGCCCTCTCTTTGTCCCCTTCTGTTCTCTGTAGAAAGAGACACAGAGACTGGGGGAGAGAGAAACAGAGGAGAGAGAGAGAGAGAGGGAGAGAGAGAGAGAATACAGTCTCTGTTTTGATATTCCGTGTTGCATTTGATGATAAGAAAAAACCAACCTTTTTGTTTTCATGCGCAATGTGTCTGCAGATTCTCACGCCTCTCATTACCAGATGGTGAAATGCCCTTCTCACGATCCGATCTGTATTGCGTAAAAATTTTCATTCACTTCACCAATTTGCTGACTCTGATCACCTTTTCCCCCTTAAAGATTGATTCTTAGTATGGATGTGAGCCTCTTGTTCAGTGAAATCTCCACTTTATGGTCACAGACTGTGCCGTATTCGGCTACACAAAATAATTTTGGGGCGTTTCATGACATACCCACATTGGAACTAGCATCAATCTGCATAAACTTGACATTGTTCCTTGTGTTTCTCTTTATTGTGTCGGCTCGGCAGTTATCCGTATGTGTCGGTCGAGTTCGGGTATTTAAGGAGGATTCAAATGTGAATTCGAGTCCAGTACGCCGCGTTGGTGATGGTGAATTTCGGAGTATTGAAATCGGTACTGGATTCAAAGTTTCACTCATTTGTTGCTTCTATGTGTTGTTTTTACAAGTACTGGTTGTAGGTTTTGATGGGGTTGGTTTCATAAGAAATGCCTCACATGGGGAGGGTACAAATTGGACCCTTTTTATTTTACCTGCATCTCAGGGTTTAGCTTGGTTTGTGCTTAGCTTTTCAGCCCTTCATTGTAAATTCAATGCCTCTGAGAAATACCCATTTTTGTTGAGGGTTTGGTGGGTTGTGTCTTTTGTCACCTGTTTGTGTACTTTGTACATCGATGGCAAAGAATTCCTCGCAGAAGGTTCAAGACCCTTTAGTTCTCATGTTTTGGCAAACTTGGTAGCAACCCCAGCCCTTGGTTTCCTCTGTTTTGTTGCCATTAAGGGTGCCACGGGTATAAAAGTAAGTCGGAACTCTGATCTTCAAGAGCCATTGTTGCTTGAAGAAGAAGCAGGGTGTCTTAAGGTTACACCTTATAGTGGAGCTGGGTTCTTTAGTTTGGCCTCACTTTCCTGGTTGAACCCACTTCTTTCAGTTGGTGCAAAGAGACCACTTGAGCTTAAGGACATTCCACTTCTTGCACCGAAAGATCGTTCCAAGGCCAATTATAAGATATTGAAAACGAATTGGGAGAAGTTGAAGGCCGGAAATCCTCAGAAGCAGCCTTCTTTAGGTCTGGCCATTCTAAAGTCTTTCTGGAAGGAGGCAGCGCGTAATGCAATTTTTGCTGGGTTGAATACTTTTGTTTCTTACGTGGGTCCGTATATGATTAGTTACTTTGTGGATTACTTAGCTGGAAATGAGACCTCCCCCCATGAAGGCTATATTCTTGCTGGTATATTCTTCACAGCAAAGTTTGTGGAGACCTTAACAAATCGGCATTGGTATCTTGGGGTTGACCTTCTAGGAATGCACGTGAGATCGGCTCTAACTGCAATGGTTTATCGAAAGGGGCTCAGAATCTCAAGCTTGGCCAAACAAAGTCACTCAAGTGGGGAGATAGTTAACTACATGGCGGTTGATGTTCAAAGAGTGGGGGACTACTCTTGGTATCTCCATGACATTTGGATGCTTCCTTTGCAAATCATCCTTGCCCTGGCCATTCTCTATAAGAATGTTGGGATTGCCTCTGTTGCAACTTTGATAGCTACCATTATCTCGATTGTTGCAACTGTCCCATTGGCTAGGGTTCAGGAAAATTATCAAGACAAGTTAATGGCTGCCAAAGATGATAGGATGAGGAAGACTTCTGAGTGTCTTAGGAACATGAGGATTCTCAAGCTACAAGCTTGGGAGGATAGGTATCGAGTGCAGCTGGAGGAAATGCGGAGTGTGGAATTTAAGTGGCTCCGGAAATCTCTGTACTCTCAGGCTTTTATTACATTCATCTTTTGGAGCTCCCCAATATTTGTTTCAGCTGTGACTTTTGCTACGTCCATATTGTTGGGGGGTCAGCTTACAACAGGTGGCGTTCTTTCTGCACTGGCGACTTTCAGGATTCTTCAAGAACCGCTTAGGAATTTTCCTGATCTGGTGTCTATGATGGCCCAAACAAAAGTGTCTCTTGATCGGATTACTGGATTTCTACAGGAGGAAGAGCTGCAAGCAGATGCAACTGTGGTTTTAGCTAGAGGCATCACGAATGTCACGATAGAAATTAAGGATGGGGAGTTTAGTTGGGATCCTTCCTCTTCTTCGAAGCCAACATTATCTGGTATCCAGTTGAAGGTTGAGAGGGGTATGCGAGTGGCTGTTTGCGGCACGGTTGGCTCTGGGAAATCGAGCTTTCTTTCTTGCATCCTCGGAGAGATTCCAAAAAGCTCTGGCGAAGTAAGTCGTATTTTTCTTCTATAAATTTTCTTATTCTAGTTCCAATTTTCTGTTCTTTATGGCCTTGTTGTTTGATTGGAGCAATAGTGAAGAGATGTATAATCCCACGGGATAAGCAATCTCATTGGATTAATGGTTAATAGAATACTTAATACCACATCCCCATGGTACTGCAGATACCATGTTTTGTGAGATTTCATATCCGACGGATATTAATCCTGACTGCAATAGTTCCTCTGTGGTCCCAATGGATTCCATATGATACTTTAAACTGAAGAAACAAACAGGGACATACTTACCCACAAACAAACAAACAGGGCATAAGGTCATTGTTCTCTGGAACTAAAGTCCGTGTTATGATAAATATTTGCATGCTTGTCTAGGTTAGGATATGTGGTTCTGCTGCTTATGTATCTCAATCAGCTTGGATACAATCTGGTAATATCGAAGAAAATGTACTTTTTGGTTGCCCAATGGATAAGGCAAAGTACAAGAGTGTTATCCATGCATGTTCACTGAAAAAGGATCTTCAACTTTTCTCACATGGAGATCAAACTATCATTGGTGATAGAGGCATTAATCTCAGTGGTGGCCAGAAGCAACGTGTGCAGCTCGCCAGGGCTCTTTATCAAGATGCAGACATTTATTTACTTGATGATCCCTTTAGTGCTGTTGATGCACACACTGGCTCAGAACTATTTAAGGTTAGTATTTTACTTGTCGTGTTCCTCACTTAGCAGTTGAACAAATGGATTTTGGCTAAAAATTTACACGGAACTGCAGGAATTCATACTGACAGCACTAGCTGCTAAGACTGTGATTTTTGTAACACATCAAGTTGAATTTTTGCCTGCTGCTGATATGATACTGGTATGGATTCATCTTTTCAGTCTAATTCTGTGTGGTATGCGGTAGAAGATTGTGATGTGCTTAAACTCTTATTAGCATGGTTGCCTTTTTTCTTTTTCAAGTACAGAAAAATAGAAGTTATTTCGAAGGGCTTTTTGTTGTTGTTTGTTTGAGTAATTGATTTGGAAGTGCATAAGTGAATTTCTTTTATTGGTCTCTTCGCCCATTCTGTGCTTCTTAAATTTTGATTCAGGGGCAATTGTGTTAGTTTAGTTTCCTGCCTTATTAATTTTTGATAAGATGGGTCAGTTGCAAATTGGTGTATCTTGATATAGGTAGGTTCCGAAGCAGGCTTATGTTATAGACTTGAGGATTTGACGCTCACGCGCACAGTCTGTTATGGTAGTCTGACCACATTTCACGTAAAAGGGAGTACTACTGTAATGGGAAAACTTATGTTAAGAAAATTGTAAGGAGGAGGAAAAGCTATCAGCAGAGCTTTTAGAAATGCCTAGCAAGGCATTGTTAATGTGGTGGGGTAGGTTTCACCTTAGGAAAGCAAGCCACCGAAAATCGAGCCGAGTAGGGTTCCTGCGAGAGAACCTGCAAGACTCAAAGAACGTTAGGCTACCCGGGTGGGGTTTGTCCGGAATACCCCTCCGATGCTTAAGTCAGAGAATGAATATAGAAAAAGAGAGGAAACTAGGGTTTTGTGAGTATGATTGTGTGTACCTTTAGATTAGGGTGAAACCCCTTTTTATAGGCTCCCCTCATTTGGCGTCCAAGATAGCTAGCCCGTCCGAGATACACTTATATTCCTAGATTTTCAGAGCTTCGCCCTTATCAGGATTCTTGATTACGTTTATCAAGATAGCTTCCCCAATTAGGGCAGACTCCAATCTCAGCTAGATTTCCGTCTCTGAAGCTTCTCCTTTATCGAGTCATCTGATGATGCTTATCAAGGTAGCTTCCCCAATTAGGGCGGACTCCGCAATGTAGCTCTCCCGATTAGGGCGGACTCCTATCTCAAGCTAAGCACCTTCCAGAACATTCCTTACGCCGTTCGGACTTTCATTCCGCCCATTGGGACGGTCAATCCCAACTGGACTTAGTCCGTCCAGGTCACGCTCCTTTCTAGCACGCTCCGCTAGTTTGACCCAATAAATTCGGGGGGCCTAAAATCCGGCCCATCACTGTTAATATTTGAAATCATAGCAGACTAAAATGTAAAAGGAAAAGAGACAGCGCTGAAATGCGTGGTGATGGTTATGGGACATTTTAAATTATGAACCACTTTAGTCTAAAGCTGAAATAGCCACCTACGGTACTGAACAATTAAACTGTCAAATTTTTCTGTCCTTTCTTAGGCTTGAAGAGTGTAGGAGCGTGATAACTCAGAATATGCATTGTACTTTTAATGTACTTTCTCTCTAAATATGCATCTTCATTTTGCAGGTTCTAAAGGAAGGCCGTATTGTTCAGGCTGGGAAATACGATGAACTTTTGCAGGCAGGAACTGATTTCAAAGCTTTAGTGTCAGCTCACCATGAAGCAATTGAATCCATGGATATTCCCAACCACTCATCGGAAGAATCAGATGAAAGCAATCCTCGTGATGCATCTGTTGTATTTGGTAAAAGATGTGATTCAATTGGAAACAATATTGTCAGTTTGGTGAAGGAAGTGAAAGAGGGTTTATCAGCTCAAGACCAGAAAGCAATAAAGGAGAAAAAGAAAGCAAAACGTTCAAGGAAAAAGCAGCTTGTTCAGGAAGAGGAGAGGGAGAGAGGAAAAGTTAGCATGACAGTGTACTTATCATATATGGCCGCGGCATATAAAGGGTTATTGATCCCGCTCATCATTATTGCACAGACGCTATTTCAGGTGCTTCAAATAGCTAGTAATTGGTGGATGGCTTGGGCAAATCCTCAAACACCAGGGGAAAAACCTAGAGCGAGTAATATGGTCCTTCTTGTTGTTTACATGGCTCTTGCTTTTGGGAGCTCTTGCTTTATATTTGTGAGGGCTGTACTTGTTGCTACGTTTGGTCTAGCAGCTGCTCAAAAGTTGTTTCTTAAAATGCTTTTATCAGTGTTTCGGGCGCCGATGTCATTCTTTGACTCCACTCCAGCTGGAAGGATCTTGAATCGTGTAAGTTGCTCTCGCTACAGATCTGCCCTCTTTAACTACTGCTGGCGTTTTGCTTCTGTCTGAACAAAATTCTGAATAACTTAAATCAATGAAATTGGTTTTGACTTAACAGGTTTCAGTTGATCAAAGTGTGGTTGATCTTGATATTCCATTTAGACTTGGTGGGTTTGCTTCAACAACAATCCAGCTTATTGGTATAGTCGGTGTAATGACACAAGTTACCTGGCAAATCTTGTTTCTTGTTGTCCCAATGGCCATTGCTTGCTTGTGGATGCAGGTGACTAATGATCTTCTGGGCTTGAACTTGACTTAATTTGGTTTGATAACTTTCAGCATAAGATGCATTTTTTGAGTTCTGAAAGGGTTTCCATTCCAAACCAAACCAAACCAAACCGAGCCTTATGTCCCAATCAATTGGGGTTGGCTACATGAATCATTTTCCTCCATTGAGCTTTGTCAAGTGCTGCTTGTTCACCTAGACCTAGTAGACTCAAATCTTTACGCACTACCGCACCTACTTTCAGCATAAGATGCCTTTTTGAGTTCTGAAAGGGTTTCCATTCCATCCCACCTATAATGCACGGACACGGATACAGATACGGACACTGACACGGGGACACGGGAATTCTAAAAAAATGGGGATACGGACACGGCGGGGGACACGCCACGTGTATATTTATTTATTCATTATATTATATATTTATTAATTTTTTTTTTAGAAAATGCAGCAGCACCAGAAAGTTTTGTCTACTGATGAGGTGGAGGAGATCTATATATATGGCTAAATTACACTTTTGTACCCCAAGTTTTGATTAATTATAAATTTACCCCAGAAAGTTAAAAAAAAATTCAATTTTACCCCTGCCGTGTCCCCATCCACGTCCCCCCTCCAAAAGTTCAATTAGCCGTGTCCCCATCCACGTGGTGTGTCCGGACACATGTCCCGTCGTGTTCCTGTGTCCGGAGACTGTGATACGGGTATCCCAAGAGGTGTTGATGCTTTGTAGCATCCCACTATTAAGTATTGTCTCTGCAATACATATAATTTCTTTTTTCTTTTCTTTTAACCTTATTTTCTACTTGAAATCATCATAATGTTTACCACAATGGACTGTATCTCCTTGATTCCCAATATTATGTTATCGAACACTGACCGTGTCATTACCGTGCCAACATTATCAATTAAAACAGAACAATTACAACTACTCCATAGAATAGTGGCAAAAGTCCGAGTATCGTTCCACAGGGACAAGAACACGTCTTATCGGCTTCAATCAATTTCTACTTCAATTCAAGGAAAAAGGAGATTTTGATTTGGTTTCCTAAATTTATGAAAGCTAAATTAAATAAAGCAATAAAAAGTGAAGAGAGTTTATGGGAGAAAAGTCTAGGGTTTAGAATCCACCTGTCACCTTGTAATGGTATTTATGCAATGATAAAAGTAAACTATCCGAATCAAACCAGACACTATAGGGTTTGCGAGCCCACCAAGTGCCACCTAGAGATGATCGTGAATCATCGAATGGCATGGATATCGCCGCCTAGCACAACCCGTCTAACTAGTACGACCTGTCTCAATGGCACAGATCGTCTAATAGCACGATCTGTCTTACGGAGCATAGCCCATCTCACCCAATTAATTCGAACTGCTAAAACCGTTATATGAATTGTGCCTAGTATCTAGAAAACCAAACACATAGTTAACTTAAAAATTATTGCATAAACGAATCTCAAAATTCATACAACCACGATCGAATAGGAATACCCAAAATCAAAGTATGAAATACATTACTCGGAGTACAAGCTTCATCTACACACTAGGAGAAGGTTCAGCTGGCCATTGAAGTGTGAAGCACCAAAATTCTGTTGGACATGTGATTGAACAGTGCTCTCTGAAGCTTTATTGGTGCCAGCCCGATTTCCCCCTTCTCTGTTCTGAAGTCCCTCATGTGTGATATGTCTGTGTATTTGCAGCAAGGTGGTTATGTTTTTTCTCCCCAAAACCGACTCCCCTTGAAGCCCTACTTTTGGCTTTTTATTTCCTGTGATGATAGCCGACTTTGCTGGCCTTGCTCCCATAACTCATGTGACACCAATTAACTTGGGCCCCACCAAAACTTAAAAATCACATGCAAGCTTAAAATTTAAGTATACAAAGGCATGGCTAAATTATTTCCCCCTGGAATTCACTTGATATGAATCTGTAATGTCAAAGCAATGGTGGGCACAAACAATGGGAAATAATTCGGTACTTCTCTGGCTTTCCATGCACCCATGGAATCCAGCGGCTAAAATTATCTTGTTGGTCTGATTATCCTCAAAACTCCTACAACGCAAAAACAAAGCATTTGGCATAAATTACGGGGCGCTAATGTGAACATTTGCGCGCCTATCAAACACAAAGTTTTTCTCCTCTTTTTTTCCTTCTTGAAATATGCAAAATAATCCCCAAATGCATGTTAACACGTATTTTTTTGGCCTAACCCCTAAACTACTCATCACATGTCATGCAAAATGTAGTTTCAAAGCCATGCCCTTTCTGGATTTCTGAGCTAGTTCTAGTAAAACTTTATTGACGTATGACTTTATTCCCAAGATCCTGCGCTTCTAAAAAACCACATTGGAGGGAAGGTTGCAACTTGCAATGTCGAAAACACTAAAACCTACATTACTTATGTCCACCTATATTGGACAACTAATAAGCATGTTGTATCGAATATTTGTTTTAGTTCATTTTCGAAAATTCTAATCTTTTCACTCAATGTTTTTGACTTCTGATGCTATTCTGAGGGCCCATAAATTCAAATTGAACTGCTAAAATGTATACTGTGGTATATACCTGATTAAATTTCAATGTGCAAGTGCAGAAATATTACATGGCTTCATCGAGGGAACTGGTTCGCATTGTTAGCATCCAGAAATCTCCAATCATCCATCTTTTTGGTGAGTCGATTGCTGGGGCAGCCACAATTAGAGGATTTGGGCAAGAAAAGCGGTTCATGAAGAGGAACCTCTATCTCCTTGATTGTTTTGCTCGTCCATTCTTTTGTAGTCTTGCAGCCATTGAGTGGCTCTGCCTCCGGATGGAGTTACTCTCGACCTTTGTATTTGCTTTTTGCATGGTTTTGCTTGTGAGCTTCCCTCATGGAAGTATTGATCCAAGTAAGTTAAAAACTTGTTCCACTACGTAACATCATTGGTGCTTTATACGCGTTAGTAATTTCACATGACGTTTATGCTGTGGGGTTTATGAGACAATAAATCCACATGTCTTCTTTCAATTATCATGCGAAGTGGGTACTGCTGACTACTTATAAAAAAAGTGGTTCTCCTGACAAATTAACTGATTCAAGGGATTAAGGCAAGCTATAACAGTTAGAAGAGAAATGAAAACTTGAAAGTTTATAACTTTCAGTGGTGTTTATGTTGTCACACATGGTCTTTTTGGGTTGTGGATTAGTGGGGTCGGAGACTCAGAACAAGTGGGTAATTCTCTGGAAGTGGAATATTTTCTTTCCTAGATAATATCTTGGGCATAACGGAGCTAGTATTGATGGGTGAAATTTGTTCTGATAAACCACAAGCTTTTCCTTTATGAGGTGAGAGACTTAATACAACTTGATTGGGGGACCCATTGTAATTATGTCTGGAACTTATCCAGGGACCCGACTTAAATGATGTTTATAGTTTAATTCCATTTGGTGTATGAAGTATATATGTTGTCACAAAAATCTTAAAACATTCTGCATGACGTTTCTGATCAAGGTGTTTCTCTTATGAAGGCATGGCAGGCCTGGCTGTCACATATGGCCTTAACTTGAATGCAAGGCTATCACGGTGGATTCTCAGCTTTTGCAAGCTTGAAAACAAAATTATATCTATAGAAAGAATTGATCAGTACTGCCAACTCCATAGTGAAGCTCCACCAATTATCGACAATTCTCGTCCACCATTATCATGGCCAGAGAATGGAACCATTGAGCTGATTGATTTAAAGGTATGCAGTCCACTTCCACCTTTTACTCAAGTGGTGATTCTGCTTCTATTAAGTGTTAGCATGGAAACTCCTATTGTTTGGTGGGATCACAACATTTGTTGGATGCCTGCTGCACACATTTTTAATCTCTCTGTATTCTCCTTTTCTATGTCATTTGGTGGGTTCACACGATTATTGAGTTGGAAATCATTGCTGTATCAAGTAGAGAATTTTGGACTTTCATCTAACTTGAAGTCCGTATTGTATTTCCAAGAAGCTACTCCAACAGTTATTAACCACATCTATAAGCTATACCAAAGTTTGGATTATTGTTAATGGTTATGTTTTTTCAATTGCACTTTTAAGACAGAAATGATGACTCTTTAGCAATTTACCTGTTTTAAAATTACTTCGATGACTATGTAGAAGAAAATAGGAAGCTAATCTGATGTTTATCCTAATTGTTTAGGTTCGTTACAAGGAGAGTCTTCCTTTAGTGCTTCACGGTGTTAGCTGCACATTTCCTGGTGGAAAGAAGATTGGAATTGTAGGGCGTACTGGAAGTGGTAAATCTACTTTGATCCAGGCATTATTCAGATTGATTGAACCGTCACATGGCAGAATCATTATAGACAATATTGATATTTCAACGATTGGTCTTCACGACCTTCGTAGCCGTTTGAGTATCATACCCCAAGATCCAACCTTATTTGAGGGGACCATTAGAGGCAATCTTGATCCTCTCCAAGAACACTCTGACCAAGAAATTTGGCAGGTAATTCAACTTGCTGAGCTTTTATTTCTCATTCGGGCATCCACAAGCATGGTAGAAAAATTTTCATTTTCAATTTGTAAACTTGTAACAACATCATGACCTTCGGATCCAATATTAAATATATGGGATATGTAGCCAAAAGGCAAGTTTAATTATTCTGAAATCACTTGTGATTCCGGTTTGGTAACTAGACTTCTCTTCTCATCACATGTGATTCCGGTTTGGTAACTAAACTTCTCTTCTCTTACTGAGTCTTGTTTATGCACTTTTCCTTAGTTCCTTCTATACATCCGGCCCAAACTTCCGTTGTTAAAACATGGGTTTTCCAGTGTTTTTTTTTTCTCTCTCTTTTTCTGCCCGTTTATTGTTTTGGCATTTTGGTAAACCAGAACAGACTTGCGTAGTATATGCCAATTTGTCACTTTTGGTCTTCCTTGTGATTGTACTGTGATTTGGGACAGGCACTTGATAAATCTCAGCTGGGGGAGATAGTTCGTCAGAAAGAGCAAAAGCTTGATACACCAGGTATCTATGCTAATTATTTATGCCACAATTTTAATACATCTAGAGGTTTTCCTTTGAGCATTGGCACTCAATCAAAAAACTGTATCTGTCTGAAATTTGTAGTTGTTGAGAATGGAGATAATTGGAGTGTTGGGCAGCGGCAACTGGTTTCCTTGGGCCGGGCTTTACTAAAACAGGCAAAGATTTTGGTTCTTGATGAAGCGACTGCTTCAGTTGATTCAGCGACGGATAATCTTATACAGAAAATCATCCGAACTGAATTTAGGGACTGCACTGTGTGCACTATTGCTCATCGTATTCCTACTGTTATTGACAGCGATCTAGTTCTGGTCCTCAGTGATGGTGCGTAATGCTTCATTACTTTCCTTCAATTTAGTAGACATAGTGTTGCTGCAATTCTACAAGACTTCTGAAAATCTTTACTCTTATCATGCAATTGGTTAATGGATTGTTTTCATGAGTTTCCGAAAAAATTGTTATAGGGATTGCAAGCATAGACGAGATATATTAAATTAGTGAAATTCCGAATTTCTTTTGTGTTTGAATGGAAGCATTTGTACGGGGATTAGCATTTGGTCGGAACTTTTGAAATCTTGATTAAAATATGGAATCTTACATAACATATGGCATACAATACCCCGAGGATCTTCGCTTAGTGCGATATGCTTATTATGTGATCATGTATATCCCGTCCTTAGTCCAGTCATACAAACGGGGTCTTAAAGCTAAAAATGTTTAATATTCTACTCGTGCATGGCAAGCATGCCCGACCCACATCTGTTCGTGAGACTCAAAAGTTTGCTTTTAAGCTTGAAAAAGACTGCTTCTACTGTTCCATTTCCCCAAATTAGTAGGTGTTTGTGTTTTCTACTTTTCTGCGCAGAAAATTGGAGGCTCATTAAACTTAGTTTGACTTTGCAGGTCGAGTTGCAGAGTTTGATACTCCAGCACGATTATTAGAGGACAAATCTTCTATGTTTCTTAAGTTGGTTTCCGAGTACTCATCTAGATCAAGTGGCATACCAGATTTTTTAATTTAATGGGGTGCCCTAAGATCCGTACGAGTACAAGCAAGGAGACCCGAGAACTGTCCTGGAAAAGAACTGGCCGCCGCTGCTGCTTCAGTCATCAAATGGAAGAGAGGGAAAGAGGTCAAGACCGTATGAGAGGAAATAGTTTCAAGCTCAATTGATTACAAGATATTTCCCCCGGTTTTAAGTGCGATTGGGGAATTCATAAGCTGGCGTTCTCTGTAACTAAAATAAGTTAGGCCAGCAGAGGGGTACTAATCACGCGGCACGGAAATGGGGTAGCAACTTGTAATTTGTGGATAATAAAGTAGGTTCTAATTTTATTAGCTTCTTGTAGAACGTTGGACCTTTTCGTGCTTATTTAACATTTTCTACTAGTGGAATTAAGGAAATACGTGAAATGCAAGTTTTGTTCTTTCGTAATATCTGATTTGCATTTTGAATTTCACGCGGTTACAGGACATGTTGTCTGTTGTGAATTTTTCTACTTGTGCTGAACATTCGTACGAATTTTCTTAGAAGAATGTTTGGCAGTGAGAGTCGCTTTAACATTCTGGATACTGTTTTTTGAAGGTTCAGTCTTGGGTTTTCTATTTGTGCAGGGTTATGCATGGTTTGTCAAATAAGGTATAATAATTAATTTTAATAATTTTATATAAAATGAACTTTCGAAAAGGAAGCAATTGCAAAATGAAACCATTGTGAATGATAATTTGCTTTGAAAGCATTTTCCAGAAATACTACTTCATACATCACCGAATTTTCCAGAAATAACCAATCCAACCTTTAGTCTCGTTTCTTCCCCATCTCTGCTCGATGCACGGCTTCTGCCGCTGTCATGGTGCCATTTCTCCCCCTAAGTTTCTGAGTTTGGAGATCGAAGTTCCCATCTGGTCATATTGGGCAACTTGGTCTTCGACTCTAACTCAGTTTGGGTTTTGGGTCTTGCTGCTATAGCCTGGGTTCCTTGTGTGGGGTTTTCGAAGATTAAGTCCAGCAAACAATGGAACATTGAGTCGTCGGAGTTTCTGATTCTTCCTCGTTTTGTGAAAAATGGATGAACCAAATCGCCAAAATCAAATCGCCAAAATCGCCACACCTATCTCTCTCTCCATCCAGCATCCGGAATACGGTTACGCGAATGAGGAACGGGGAAAAGCATCGGCAGCGGCAAGTCTCATGGCCAAATAAGCGAGAACCATCGAATGAAAGCCGATTACTGACATAGTCTATAGCGTCCTCAAATCCTCTCAAAAGTAATTCCTCCTGCCTTCGAAGATGTTATAGCCTGTACGAATATTCAAAGGGAAGCTCTAATCAGAACTAGCAAACTGTATCAGAACTAAAAGCAGAAGCTCAATTAGTCAACATGATGAATGATTGCCTCACCACGCCACCAATTTTCTAAAGAAATCTACATTTGAATATGGTGCAGCATAACAAACAAAAGCATCAAAGACATTAGTTCGTTTCTCAGGTGACAATCAGGCTTCCGCAAAGTACCGATGCATCTCATGGCTTCCTTCAAAATTATGAAACCAGTCATCATAGTTCCAATATTATCAGTAAACGATTTCAGAATCCCACCTAAAATGGCATCTCACTATACTAAGGAAGTAGGGCCTTGTGTTTTATAGCTGCTGAAGCATTTGATGAATTTGTAAATCAGAATGATGTGATTGATGCAAAGTACAGAGATGGTATTCCAGTCAAATGTCAACTTGGGATCTAAGATCTAAGAACAGGCGGGCAGAAGGAGACACATTTCAAACTAGTTAGATATGGGGAAAATATATCCTTGCACCATGATGCTGATACAATCAGCACCAAGAAGGGTTGTCAAAATTGTACAATACCCATACGGGATAAGTATCATAAGATGCGAATCATACTGTGAGGTAAAACACATCTCTCACATACGTAGCTTTTTGGAAAAGAAATCACATTATATGATTCTGTATCGCCGGATATTTTGGCCTATTGTAGATGGAGGTTGGGGATGGCATTGATGAGATGAAGGCCTCCTTGACATTGACTTGATGGATGAGGAGGGACTTGATCATCACGATACACTCGATGTTTTCCTTCGTTCTATTGCTTTTTAGTTTCTTGTTTGCATGTAAGTGGCAAATGGTTATAACTTATAAAAGTATTGAGGAATACAGATTGTAAATGCCTAGTAAGCGTGTCTTTCCAACATGTTATATAGTTGAAGGCTTGGAATTTCATATCCTCAAAGCTTCTTTTTCATACATGAAAAGATTTTCAATATTAGGTTAGGTGTGGCGACTTTTAACTTTTATTTACCTTTGTAAAACTATCCCACGATACACGATGTGCTTACGAAGACGATACATGAAATGAGGAAAAGACACCTGATAAGTATCTTGATTTAACAAAATTGGTGCCAAGTGTCTGAAGAAACAGAAAAAAAGGACAGAACATTCCATTCCGTACCTGCATAGCTGCATCTACCATTGTCCGAGCTTTTGTTATCGAACTTTCAACAATGCCATGGACATGACTCATGAGGTCCTGATTCCTGGAGATAATTTGCAGGCTGATCAAAGGAGCTCAAAGGCCCACCTGAGTCCCCTAAGTTGGCTGTGGTCCTCGGCCTTGCAAGTGACGAGCTTCCCCGGTAGGTGTTCTGTTGTCTCGAGCAATAAAGAGCAGAAGAAACCTGCCAATGAAATTAATTGCCTTAACAAGCTTCAAGAAAACATACTCCCCCTCTGTCCTAGTTTGTTAGCCCCTTTCTTGGCAATCGTGCCCTTTAATCGAGTCCACAAATAATGTATTTCCGTGAAAAAAATTTAAGATTATTCCACCAACAAGAAGATCGCAATTAGTTCTAGTAGACAGTTTTCTAAATTATCAAAAAAAAGAATTAAGTCAGAAAATAAAAACGAGCATTTGAGATGACTAAAGTAGTGAAAATTAACAAACAAGTTGGGACAGAGGAGGAAGTATTTAACTGATAATAACATGCATAATTTGACATAGAACTTGGAAACACATGCCTGCTCATTACTTCATTTAACTGTACAAGTACAGCCGCATACTGCTTCTTAAAGGCTCTGTGTCCTTTAAAGTATTGTCACCATCTTTTCCGGTTTTCCAACACATCATCATTCAAGTGCCTCAATTCGGCTACGACTACTACCTACAAGTGCGACATGGCCTATCAACTAACTTCAAAACTATCAATTGTGATAGGATGACATCAAAAGTTTGAACAAGGGGATTGCAATTTAAAATCAAAAAATATAAAATCCTGAAATTGAGTGATGGCACGTACCCCATAGTGCATCCGTCCCTGGTTCTACAGATGAATTTTCTGCACTTTCAACTGTGTGGGGCTCTGATACATAGTCTGTGGAGAAATCAAACTCTGTCCCAGAACTACCAAAGATCAGCTGATGGCGATCAGACTCGGACGGCAATTAGTAAATCAAAGATCGCTAAAGTCAAGTCTCTCCTTAGATCAGCTGATAGCGATCAGACTCGGTAACTCAAACATGATCTGCAATGATTACATTATGATTCTCCTAATTGTTTAGTTCTGAAGGCATATCTGCCACCAGAGGCGGCGCCAGAAAATGGTGTCAATGGGTTTAGTGGTGTAGCACGTTGACCAAAAGCAGACACTCTCCTCACGTGCACTGCAGTTGAGTGCATATATGTTTCTCTCAACTATTAGATCAAGCTAAGCTAATCCAACGGCCAAAAACACATCAGAAATCTCTCGTATGTATGCATCATCGTCTCCATCAATAACCAAATCAAACCCTAACTCTAGTTGATAACAAAAGACTGAACAAGTAGCCCCTAGCTCCATGTTGAACCTTTCATAGTTATTGCAAATCTGTTCTTAGGGTTAATTTGATTTGCAACATACATAAGTTAAAAATCAACGCCAATGATGGATGACTCGAATTACCGAAATAAGAGTGAGAGTCCTTTTGAATCACGTACCACAAAGAGAGTGAGCAGCAACTTGAGTCCAGATGATCAAAGAAAACAACCTAGAGTTCTAAATGCCAAAATAAAGATCATGAAACCTAGAACAAACTGAAAAACATACTAATCAAGCCTTGTACCAAAAAAGGATACCAAGGAAACAACAAAATGGCATTTTTACTTCTTTTGAGTTCTAATCATTTCCCCCAAATTTACGGTTCTATAAATTCATCTAGGAGGCAATGAAGAAATAGAATAGGAATGAAAATACAAAGAAATGTAAAACATAGAGGAAACACAGTCTAAATTTCTTACTTTCCTTTATACGGTCTAAATTTCAGCACTAAATTAGCATTTCATAACCTAATTACAACTGAATTAGCAATAAATTCAAGCTTCTAATAAACAATTACCACTGAATTTACATATATATATATATATAAAAGTATACATACTCGTACAACTGTACATACATATACATATGTATATCAGTACATACGACGGAGAGAGAGAGAGAGGGAGGGACTTACAAGAGCCGATTTCTCCATTCCTTTTTCCCGACGGACGACGGTGGAAAAAGAGGCGTTAACCGATTTACGTGTTTTTTTAAACTTTATTAAATAAAACGTGGGTTTTTAAACTTTATTCTCAAAGTACGTGAATTAAGTTAATCCTAATTTAACACTTTCACTGTGGGTTAAGACGGATTAACCCAAAAATTAAGTTAATCCTAATTTAACTTGAAAACGTGTTTGCAAAACACGCTTTCTAAAAACGTGTTTACAACACACGCTTTCAAAGATGAAGAATTTCTTAAGCAAGATCACCACCGACTTTTTTGTTCCCTCTGGTTCTCTTCATCACAGAGCTCCCTGCCCATTAGGCAATGCAATTGCGGCCGTTTCTTCGCCGACATCAGAAAGCTCCCCAGTACGCTCATGTCTTCGCTTTCCCTCTCTCTGGTCCAAACCCAGAGGTCAAGGAACGCACAGTGAACTGATCGATGAAAATGGTCCTTGAAATTGCATGAGTTGGGTTGATTCCATTTAAGGGAAAATTGGTGATCTAGGTTTTCTATATGGTGTATCTATTCAAATTCAATCGGAAACTTTTGGGCTGTTGGGAATCAGATTAAAGAGAGGGATTAAGGGGTATGCAAAGACCAGGTTGTGTTTTCCCGTCACAACGATCTGTGCGTGGAGCAGAACCAGATATCTCCGAGCAAAACTCTAGACTTTATTCGTCTAGGGAGTGTGGGTAAGAGTGAGAGAGAGACTTACAGTGAGAGCCGCTTGAATTTTTCCACAGCAAAAGCGTGGTTGGCAATCACGCCTACTAAAAACGTGTTTGCTAACCACGCTTTTGATTTAAGTTAATTCCCTTGGGTTAAACCGTCTAAGTTACCAGAAAAGCGTGTTTAGTAACCACGTTTTCTTAAAAACGTGATTGCTAAACACGATTTCACGTATTATGGGAATAAAATTTAAAAACCTACGTTTTAATTAATAAAGTTGTAAAAAAAACTTAAAACGGTTAATGAGCCCGATTTTCTCCATTCCTTTTTTCCGATCGGCTACAACCGCTGGTACTGCACAATGTATAATTGAACTCTAAATTGGTGAAAATGTATCTTCCACGTCATGACATAGGTTGAACCTATGTCATGCCACCCAAAACGACACCATTCATAGGTAGCATTTAGTTCTAAAAACTTTTGGATACTACAAATACACTTTCTACTTATATCGATCATTATTTAATGATCCGAGGCATTCTTCCCATAGAAATTATTGTAACACATGTGATGTACGAATATCTCATAAATTAATTATATATTAGTACTTAATCTAAATGAATTTTTATTTCTTAAAGTGGATTGGGATACATTGAATCATATTCTCTTCCTTATCAACAACCCTCAGAGGACTCTAAGTACACTTTCTATCCATATTAATGATATTTTAACGATCCAAGACATTCATATTGTAGAACGTAAAAACATACAAATCATGTAAAAGTTTCATATTAATTGAATATGAATTAGTACTTGATCTGAATGAGTTTATGTTTCTTAAAATAGGTATAGCTATATTGAATCAAAACCATAGCTACCGGGTTCAACATAATCTCGCCATCTCGGGCTTGAGACTGAAGCCACGTCGACTCAGCTTTATCATCCCTTGCAACAAAAAAAAACACCAGAATATTTTCCCATTTCCCCCTCCGTTCAACCTCGCCGGACCGAGTGAACTCGCCGCCCTCCCTCCGACCCCTTCGCCACTCGATTTCAGGTGATAAAGGATCAGTATATATAATGAAATCGGTTGATTTAGTCGTTGATTTAAATGAAACTATCAAGAGCATGAATTTATATATTACTTCTTCTTTTTTATTTGGGAATTACTTGTCGTAAGTTTTCCCTTTTGATACGTATTAAGAAGAGAAGATTTGGGAATTTCTGGTGAAAAGTAAGAAGAATTTCAGTCAAGAAATACAGAACAAGAAAATACAGAAAATTGGGAACTCTCGTCCCTTTCAACAATGGAAGCTCGCAAGTGGTGGCTAGCTCATGCGGTAGAGCTCTTGGATGTCCCACACCGGGAACGAGTCTCATGCCCCCTCCCCATGTTGTAATAGATTAGGAATGACGAATGACAAAAAAAAAAAAAAAAGCAATTGAAGCTCTGGTCCCAATTGCACTTTACAAAACTCAATACCCTCTCCCAAGTAGCATCTTCTGGAAAAGACCCTTCCCACTACACCAAGAGCTATGTAGCAGGCCTGCCTTTGTATTTGACCAAACATCTATCCAAAATAGCCTCTAGTTTAGGATCCACAATGCCAGCATTAATGAATGAAGGAAGAGTTGAGTGAACATGGGCTACAGTACCCGACATCTTTTTGAGGATTGAAACATGAAAAACAGGATGGATTTTAGAAGTGGTTGGTAAAGCCAGTTTGTATATATGCTACTGTACCAATTTTCTGCAGCACTTGGTATGGTCCATAGAATTTTGGTGCTAACTTCTCATTGGCCCTGAAGTCTGTTGTAGCTTGTTTGTAGGGTTGACGCTTGAGGTAGACGCAATCAATCCACCAGAAAGTCCCTCTCATTTCTGTGTTTATCAGCTCACCGTTTCATATGATTTTGGAAATGATCCTTTATCAACTTCAGAGTGGATTCCTTGGTCATACCCCAATGATCCACTGCTGCTACTGTTGTAGACCTTGGAATGTCCTGTATATGAGGAGGAGGCACTTGTCCATACACAACCCGGTATGGCGTCAATGTCATCTTGGTAGAAGAATGGTAGGTAATGTTATACCACCGTTCAGCCAAGGGAAGCCACTATACCCATGCCTTGGGCCTGTCACCAGTACTGGATGAACACCTTTGGTAGGAGTGATTGAGACTAATCCCTCTTTCCCCACGGGTATCAATCTGTTTATGGAGAAAAGTGGGTGTTTTTTTTCAATCTGTTTATTCTATTTGGTCATTTGGTTCTTATTGTAAACAATCTTTTAAGGTCCACTTAACTTTTCATTTATGTGACAACAATTCATCATTCCTAGGAATCGTAGTTTCTTACATGGACGATGTTTCAAAGAAGCCACCTGTAAAAAATAAGGAAAGTGGAAAAGTACTCATTGTACTAATTGTATGCAACATGTTGTACCAACTGACTTCATAATCAATATTTTGCTCACTGTTTTAATATTCTTCATATGCTGCTCACTGGTTTTTAACCTCTAGGTGACGTTTCGGTTACCATCACCATCACCTCTTATTGGTAATTCCGTTGATTAATATAACATTTTAAATTTTTCGGCAGAATAACCCAAGCTGCATGGAGCCATTAATGTTGCCAAACATGATGGCACCTAATAATGTGCGACCAAATATGGCTACATGCCGAGCTCACAAAGCTATAATGCCAAGCTCCCAAAGCTACATGCCAACTTTACTCCATAGTCAAGTTTTGGGAGGGCCACAACCAAGTGTTTTTGAAGATCTACGTCAAGGTCAAGGTTGTGGAGGACCACAACTAAGTTCAATGGAAAATCAATGGCAGGGTTGGAGAGGAGGAGGACAAAGTTTTTTACAAATGATGAATGAAACGAATGATCCGGAAGAGTAGACGACTTGGTTAATTGGAAAAGTCTGTTATTAGTATTTGTTTTTCCTATGAATTAGGCATGGCAATACGACCTGTTATCTAGGTTTTTTTTGTTTGTATTGTGTCGTGTCCGTATCCCGTATGTGTATTGCAATGGTAGAATGAATTAAATGGATGATTTTTATTAGTTATGACTTGGTAGTATATCTTGTGGTTTTACTTTTACTCTGAATGAATAATATGATTATGTCCCAAAACTCATTTGCACCAATTTTCAAAGAGATTGCCTTGTTCTCTGTAAACTATTTTGTATCCGTACCCTGTGCGTGTATCCCATGTCCGTATCCCTTGCAAGTATCTTTTGACATGGTTCCCTTGCTTTCATTGGTATATTACTGAGAAAAATTTGACATGGTTCGCTTGCTTTTATGACCTAACCCAACGCTCGCGTCTCAAAGTTACAGCAACAACAATCCAATAAAACTAACAAGGGCAACATTCAATTTCACTTGTTCAATACTTGCCTTGAACATGAATTCATGAGTACAGTCTGGAAAAAAATTGACATGCATGATTCCCTTGCTTGATGGCTTATGCGACGCCTCGTGTCTCAAACTAATAACAGTGACAATCACAATTATCAATCACAACACATTTCATCCAAGTAAATGAACCAAGCAATGGTAATACAAGTTGCTTCTATTACATTAAAAATACATCCAAGTACTTAAATTCAGGTTACAAGAGGTGGGTAATACTCAACCCAAGTACAAGAGGTGACCATTTTTTCCTTTTGATTCACCATTTACAATCTGCCAACACATGGCAATAAGAAAGAAAACTATTTGACAACAATGCTTCATTGTTGATACCAAGGATTCTTTGCTGGACATCAACTTCTCCAACTCACCATTTGCTGCCTCCAATTTCTTCAACTTACTCCAAATGTAGTTACCAAATTCCATTCCTGGTCTCTTCAAATATAGAATACCCAATGTCGAATTTTATGGTCTCTTCAAATCTTCGGATTTGTTGCAATTTGCAGCTGACAAGTTGTGACTTCAACACCCAATGCCCAATTTTCTGTTACTGGCTATAAAAAGTAGAAGATTCACGTTAGATGCAATGTCAACATACAGAAACTTGGATACTACTACTCCAGTTGTATGTTACATTGCTAATTCATGGAATCAACCTAAATCCCATCTGCTAAACAAGGCACATCACCAAGTTTCATGGAGAAAATTTGGACACCAAACAAAAAATAAAGGAAAAGGAGCATGGTCAAAATCAAACGAACCCAACATGATAAATCCACTGCATGATATAATCACCGTTTCAATGGACTATAGATGCTGCAGAATCCAGATTAAGCACGCTTCAGATTCCATATTTTTCATAATCACTCTGGCGTCCTAGTTTTTAAATTAGTTTCTTTTAACCCAGCAACTCAGTTTAGGGTTTCTCAAATTGAAACCCTAGTTTTTGCTAGAGTACAAGTGGGCAGCAGTAGCAGAAAAGGTCAATTACAATGAACCTACTCTTTTTATGTCAATACTCATATTTCTCCCACTTAATAAACAGTAAAAAAAAATTACTTCGATAGCTAGCTTGAATCACCATAAAAGTAAGGGCCCAAATTGACATTTTCTTTTTCAGAAGTCAGTTGTTCAATTGAGATTACCTAACTGATCATAGCAGAATGATACGCACCCACTTGGGCTCAAGGAGCTGCTGCGGCCACCCAACTCCAATAACTCTGCACACCGTGGCCCCCAAATGGAGGGTTGTGGTGGAGGATGAATAAGCCTGGGAACTGCTTATGAGAAGATTGTGCTGCAGCAGCAGCATTGAAGGAAGCATGACCGTCGTCGGATGAGAAATAAGCCGCATGAGGTGTTTGACCCATCATTTTGTAGTAAGAAGCAGATTGCATACCAGAAAGCTCCCTTGGGTTTAGGATCTGGATTTCTGAAGTCTCAGCCTTTTCCATTTGAAACACCACCTGAGGTAAATTTGTAATAATATATAGGTCACAAATAGAAAACAGATGCCATTACAGGCATTATATGTTAAGTTCAAGTTACCAACCCAACAAATAGACACACTTTTGATAACTGCACGTACAGTTTGACGGACCGAAAGTGTGTTCTCAAAGAGACAAACAGAGAACATTGTTCCAATTTAATCTACCGTGTCCCTCATGCAATAATAGATCCCAAGGTAATGTTTGGCTAAATAATCCATTGAAAAATTGCTCACTTTTGTGAGAAATCATGTTTGATTTCTTTTAGTTCGGCCCCTTGCCTGTGTCTGACATGAGACCTGGTTAACTATTTAATGTTTTACAAGGCAAATATATGAGATAACTAGATTTTAAACTGGTTAGCAACTTAGCATAACTAAAATTCTGGCAAAAAAAACTTATTTTATCCATTGATAAAATTTTATCGGTGAAGACCATAAAAACTCCAACACCGACACCCCTCGATGGTTTCTTTCAAGTTTCAACGAACGAAACAGTTCAAAAACATGTTGTATTCCATCAACTTCAATCTCAGAACCAATGCTCTTTAACACGCATCACATGGATGTCGAGGACACCATACCAAACCGAGCATTGGGACTTAGTATGTACAAAATCCAAAAATTAGTGAAAGCGCATCACAGAAAATATGTACCAGTGAGGATTGCCAACATAAAAGTTCCCATCTTTATACTTGAGCCGAGATGAATCTTCAGCCCTACTGCACTGCCAACACCTGGAACATATCCATCAGAATAGTGAAGTTTCCAAACACGGTTAGAATGCCCTCAGGAACTGTCTTAAACTTCTGGGTTCCATACTTGAGGCTATTTCCATTAAGATGAGAGGTACATCCTGGCATCAGCACGCAACTGCAGCCATTTGAGGAGTGAGGCTATGAAGCATTGCTAGAATACCCAGGCATGGGCAACGGTGGAACATAGACAGGAGATAGGAATTGGTGATACGGCATAAGATTGGCAAAATGCGAAACATGCACTGGCGGGTATGTTTGTGCAGCAGGTTACAGTTGCTGCTGTGCCTGGGTGCAGGGTATGAGCCTGCTGTTGACCGTGTGCAAGCTTGAGGCCTGTGACAAAAATGAGTCATCAAATGCCTGATACGAAAAAATAAAATTCTCATTTGTTTCACCAACCTGGTATAAGAATGTCAGAGCTGCTGATATCAATGTGTCCAATATCCTAGTATTGTTGATCTTACACGTCCAAGAGGTTCATGTTCAACTTTACCTCTTGAGGGGATGGTAGACTGTGCCCCCGAAACTTTCATCCGTTGTTTGTCTGAAATACGTCATATCATAACCAGTTGGAGGATTATATGCTTGCTTCCAAACATGCACAGAATGCAACTTAATCTCCTTTGGAAGAATCTTGAGGTTAATTAACATAAAAAACACACAAAGTTACAAACAACTGGTCCACACTATCCCATTAAGCAGTTTGTGGCCAAACTTTGAACAAAATAATATGGTCAATGTAAACAATTAATTCACCAAGAAACTTGGTAAATCAGAACCATATTGCCGCTGTTTCTTATTGAGCAGCTGATTTCCAGACACCCAATAACCTTAATTTAGAACTTGATCACCAAGTAAATCTACATGCTTGCTGGCAGAAGTTTCATCAGTGATTCTTATAAAAAAAAAAGAACAAGTTCATCACTGGGAAGGGGCTGACAAACTGTCAAATCATATAATCGCATTAATAAGCACCATTTGCAGTCGAACCACAAATTCTCTTCAATTTTTAAGTAAAGGACAACTTGGATACCAATTGAATTGTAAAATTTAATGAAAATGCATAGAACAGCTAGAACAACAAAAAATTTAAATGTGTCTTGCCGTCTTGCCACACTCAAACTGATCAACAGACTTGGGAAACCTAGAGAAGGAGCAAGACAGAGAGGGATGGCCCGAAGGGGTTATTTGCCCACTATAAAAGTTCTACTTGTGGTCATCTACTATACCAACCCCGTATAAGGTTCTACGCAGGGATGGATCCAGGAATTGTCTACGGTGGGGGGGCACCAATTTCTATTAACCTTAAACAAAAACTTACAGCCAAGCTCAATAACATAAAACTAGAGTTCATTATAAGATATAGGGTGTATAGTATGGAAAAGTTTTCAATATACACACTCTTTGCGAATTTTCATGTCTTATATAACAAATTTTTCCGATCACTTTATGAATTAATTTGTCTCGTTTTCACGTTTTGATTTTGGGTGCACACTACACCATCTACGAATTTCGTGGCTTATTTTAGGAATTTTTATGTCCCGAGATATGATTTTTTGTGGCCTATTGTGAATTTTTCTGAAATCCAAAAAAATATATATATAAAATCCCGAAATTGAGTGAGGGCACTTGCCCCATAGTACATCCGTCCCTGGTTCTACAGATAAATTTTCTGCACTTTCAACTGTGTGAGGCTATGATAAAAAGTCCGTGGAGGAATCAAACTCTATCCCAGAACTGCCAAAGATCAGCTGATAGCAATCAGACTCGGTAACTCAAACGTGATCTGCAATGATTACACTCTGATTCTCATAATTGTTTAGTTCTGAAGGCATATCTTGCACCTGAGTTCCATCTGTTTCCAAGTCCTTGGATTTTCAGCAGGATATGGAACAGATTTTGCTGGTGCTCCATTAACTCCACTTAGACTTGATTTTTTCCAACAACATGTAATGAGGTTAAAAATTGCCCTCAATTCAACCCTAATCTTGCCGCTAGAGTACAAGTGGGCAGCTGTACCAGAAAAGGTCAATCACAATGAACCTACTTTTTGTAATGGCAATACTCATATTTCTACCACTTAGCAGCATTTCAGAATTCTCACAAAGTTTCTAGTCCAAAATCTTCAGCTAACTAAAATTATCAACTGTAAATAACACACAACATGCTAACAAGTGATATGGCACCATTCTGAATGCTGTCAAACCCTAATCTTTTTCCCCACCCATTACATTCTCACCAAATGTATCCACAAGCAAGAAAAAAGAAGAAGGCCCATTTCATTACCCTTATGTGGCTCCTCATGTAAACTTCAATTATTACACAAAACCCAAAAAAAAAAAAAAACGAAATCTTCAACCAGTTTAATTCATCTGCATTGAAAAAGTTGAATAATTTGGGAAAACAAAGTTAGTACCTGAAAGAATGGGTGTCTGGCGGGGACGGTGAGAAACTGGGGAGGAGAATGCAAGAGACTGAAGTGCTGCCATTGTAGAGAGAGAGAGAGAGAGAGAACGGCGGACGACGGTGGCAAAAGAGGAAGCGCTCCTTTTTCCGATCGGCAACAAGCATTCCTGTCTCCTTAAACGAGAGGGTTTATTTTTTTTTTTGGGTGAAAATGAATTTTCCACGTCATGCCGCATGTTCAACCTGCGGCATGCTCTCAAAACGACCTCGTCCGACGGTAGTAGCATTTTAGTTGTAAGAACTCACGGTACTACTGCAAATACGATTTCTACCTATATCGACCATTATTGAATGATTCAAGACATTATTCCTGTAAAAATTATTACTCCCTCTGTCCCAATTTGTTTGCTTACTACGAAACTACGTGCAATTTTCAAAAAAAAAATTAATGTATTTATCAAAATAATTTTTGAATTTTTTTTGCACTGTATTAAAGTTTTCAATGAGATCTATCAAATAAGATCCATATTGATTAGAAAATTATTTTTGCAAGTACATTATTTTTTAGTTTGAAAATTGCACGTAGTTTCGTAGTGAGCAAACAAATTGGGACGGAGGGAGTATAACACATATGATGTACGAATATCTCGTAAATAAAGTACATATTATTACTTAATCTAAATGAATTTCTATTTGATAAAATGGATCAGGATACATTGAATCATATCTATTTTCTTATTAACAATTCTTAGAGGACTCCAAGTATGTTTTCTATTTATATCAATAATATTTTAATGATCTGAGACGTTTATATTGTAGAACGCAGAAAAATACTGGTCATATAAAAATTTCATATTAATTGAAAATGAATTAATATTTAATCATAATAAATTTATCTTTCGTAAAATAGATTTTACTATACTGAATCAAAACCATAATAACCGGTTTAATTAGCCCGTTCGAAGCCCAAGTCTTCCTTTCAGTATAACACCCAACGCTAAAATCTCAAACCTCCGGCGCAAATTAGCACATAGCCCCCATCAACGCCATCTCTCTCTCTCTCTCTCTCTTCGATTGGGAACGATGCAGGCCATTTCGAGGCGATTAGGGCACCAACACTTGAATCCCTATCGTTCAATTTCTTATCTCAAGTCCTCCTACCCGCTCTACGACCATTGTAATCTACCCTAATCCTGTACATTTTCAGTTTCCCTCAATTCTAGCTTGCCATTTCGTTACGTCAGTTACGAGTTACGATCTCAAATTGTTGATCTTTTGTTTTCAGATTTAAATGGCGCTGATCATCCGCGGTTCGCGTCCAACATTGCCACCAAAGGTATTGGGCATCTAGTTCGCAAGGGCACTGGTGGAAGATCATCTGTTAGGTTTTACTCTCTCGCTTGAATTCTTCGCTGTAATTTAGTTTTATCTGTTTCGAAATGTTATTAGATCCAGTCTGGTTTTGCTTAGATTTCTACGTCCTTTTGAGATAGGGCTGCCAATGGTTCACCGAGCTGCTTAGCAGAAAAACAAAAAAAAAGATTCACCAAGCTGATTGCGAGCTGCTGGAGGGTCGGCTTGGCTCGGCTCATTATGGGATGGGCGTGGCTCGAGCTTGAGTATTAAGATCGTTTAGTAATCGAGCCAAGCTCAAGTTGGCTGGAACTCGGGTCGATTCTAGTAAACAAACCAAGCTAGAACACCTCGATGATAGACTAGCTGAGCTCGAGCTTGAGTATTTGGGCTCTACTCGAGCTAGACTAGTTTTGAAAGAGCCAAGCTCGACTTAGCTCGTTTTCAACCCTAATTTTAGAGATACTGCTGTATTTGGAGCTGGGTTCTGATTTTTAACTGGCATTGTCTATATTTGTCTGAACTAAGATACTAAATTAGTTTGACAATGGCAGTCGAATTGTTGTTCATTTGAATCACTTTTGGTCAGTTTTATCATAATAACTGTGCATGTACTTCAATAGAGGTGTTAGGTTTTGTACATTATGGCTTTCAGTTGACCTTTGACAGTAAGAATTAGCGAAGTACAAGCTAGTTTTTAACTTATGTGTTGTTTCAAGAAGCAAGTATTATTTGCATTCTTTTGTTGTAAATAGAAGGGTATGCCCTTCTTGACATTTGTTTTCCCTTGTTTCGTAAATGCGTGGTTACCAGCAAAAAAGTGTTGTTTGCAAAAGGCATCAGGTCACGATGCTGGATGCGAAAAAATCTTCTTTTTCAGGACTAGGATCACCTGTAAAATCAGTAAATCGAAAGAGGATTCAAATTCTGTTCTGAATGCCAAAAGTGAAGTAGATGAGCACGCTTCAGAGTTCCTATCATTATAAAGCTGTAACTTGACATCAACCCATATTAGATACTTATGCAATTTGTCTGGCAGTGGTATCATTTCTGCAGTTTTTGGAGCTACCGGGTTTCTTGGGCGCTATCTTGTTCAACGGCTTGGTGAGTTGAATCTTCATTCTCTCTTTTAATTCGTAAGTTGCAGAAAAGTCATTTCTGGGGTTCTTGTTGAAATAGGATATAATGTATTGTTCCTACGTAGTGTTCTCTGCTGTGTGTTCGAGATTCTCTGAACTATCTCTCATGGTTGTGCTCTGTATCATTAACAGGTCACCTAAGAAAGTTTTTGACCAACCTGCCAATCGGGTTGATTTTTATTTTTTCCGAGGGTCAGTTGCTGAGACTGTATTTTATAGGAAAATATGCAAAAATTTCCTTCTTCATTTGTACTCCATTGGTCTGTCTACTTGAGTAAAGAAGAGAACTAAGGTCTGTAACAGATATTTCTGTTCATATATATACAGACTGTAGATCCTGGATCCAAGGTTTTATGGAAAGAAACAATCATTTTCTGCCTAGTAAACCTGTTCAATCCAGTGGAAAGGATGCAATCCAGTAGATTTTGCAGTGCTTGGGACTCTATTTTTTGGTCAAAAAAGAATTTAAAGTACTTGAAAAAACAACACGACTTAGTTGTGAAGAGGCATAATTAGACCTATTGATAAGAAGTGGAAGCGTGCAGAAGTGCTACATAGAGTGACCAAGTTTGGCATCTAGTTTCTTCTCTCTTGTACATTTGAGTTTTGGGCATCCATCTTCTCTCTCCATACGTTAGCAAGGAAAAATAGGGTACAACCAAGGCTGCGGATTGAGAGTGGAGAGGCTGGTGTTGGGCCCGGAGTGCCCCCATGGATTAGTTGGTGGAAAAGCGGTCCGACGGCTGGTAAGAGCATAGGCAAGAAGCTGGGAGTGGTTAAGTGGCACAACTTCTTGGGTAATGCATGTTATACTTTTTGATCTAATGCACCAGACCACAACGATTACTGTTCGTGTCTATACTAAAAGGGGGCCCACGGGCCAACTAAGGAAGAGAAAATGAGGCAATTAAGGAAAGTAAAGGAGCAAGAGATATGTCTTGTTTTAGGAAGAGAGGAACGCCCAGAATAGAAAGTTTAGGGGGGAATACTCACTTCTGTTGTGTTAAATGCTACAATCACCTTTCAACTGTATTTTGTTATAGTTCGCCTGTTTTGAACATTTGTAATCTTGCATGGAAGTTAGTACGGACAATTTGTCTGTTTAGATGTTATAGTGAGCAGGGATGATTTGGGAAACCAGGTTCTTACTCGATAAGATTTAGTAGATATGGATTTTTGTCTACAAAAGGAAAGCTAAATATTTGTATTTGTGCGCTTGTTTTCTTGAAAGTGACTGTTTGTACTCTAAACTCATGCGTATACTTTACTTTCAGCTAAAATGGGGTCTCAAGTATTGGTTCCTTTTCGAGGTTCCGAGGATTCTCATCGTCATCTCAAATTGATGGGTGATTTGGGACAGGTAAAATGGAACATGACTTCCAATCCTTACTCACACTCTCACGCACTAAACACCACCACAGACACGCACGCTATCTCACACACACTAACTCTTACAAAACGAAAAAAAAAAGGGAAGAAAATTATTTTTAAGCAACATTTCTATACGTTGTTTGCTCTCATCCAGGGCTTGTTGTAATTTGTTACAGATAGTCCCAATGAAGTACAACCCAAGGGATGAAGATTCAATCAAGGCTGTTATGGCAAAGGCTAATGTTGTTATTAATCTTATTGGTATGCAATCTGCGTCTATCATTCTACTTAGCAACAATATAGTTCGATTAAAACATCTTGTTAACTGTTGTTTGCCTTGTTGACAGGAAGGGAATATGAGACTCGAAATTATAGCTTTGAAGAAGTGAACCACTTTATGGCTGAAAAACTTGCAGTGGTAGGTTCCTTTGCTCTTCTTTTCTTTCCTTATTTATTGGTTATGATATTCTTACTTTGAAGTCTTTTACAACATCGATACGGGATTGAGCAAAGCTCCATTGACATGGTTGTCGTATGGCTCTTGATTTGTGAATGTTATGAGAAAACATGCTTTAATAACAAGAGAATAATCTTGGAATCATACATCCAGTTCCATAGGCTTCTCTTCTGTTCTTACTTCCGTAGTCTATGGTTTTTACGACATCGATACTGGATTGAGCAAGGCTCCATTGACATGGTTGTCGTATGGCCGTTGATTTGTGAATGTTATGAGAAAACATGCTTAAATAACAAGAGGAAAATAATCTTGAAGTCATGCATCAGTCCCATGGGCTTCTCTTCTATAGTAGTCAATTTGATAACCAAAAAATCCTAATTCACTTCTATAGGGTCAGAGTATTTGGAGCATGCACAATCACCAGTTATAGAAATTAGTGACCTTTGTTTCGCATCAGGGAGCTGATCTGATGTATTTAATGGTTAAAAGTAGATTGTTTGTGCAGATTGCCAAAGAACATGGTGGTATCATGAGATTTGTACAAGTCTCTTGCTTGGGGGCGTCTCCATCATCTCCATCCAGACTGCTAAAAGCTAAAGCTGCTGCTGAGGAAGCTATCTTGCGGGAATTACCAGAGGTGAGATGCATTAGGCGTTATCTTTTGTTCACTTTACTGTTTTTCCCTCTTTAGGCTAGCTGATAAGGTTAACCTGAGAAGTTGTGTTGTAAATGTTAATGGTAACAAATTTGAACCAAATACGTGTACCCTGTTTTTGATCAGATAGTGCAATTTCGCTGTATCCATCAGAAAATGAAAAGTTTTATTGTTTCTTTTACGTCGAAACATTTCTAGTATAGACAAAACCCTTGAATATGAAACACAAAACAAGATTCTCCTCCACCCCTCTCCTCTTGTCCCGTTGCCCACCAATGCCACCACTCCTAGGCAGCTGATGGCCATCTCCCCAACCCTTTCCTGCCATACATGCCAGATATTCACAGCCCCTCCCTTATGCTCTCTCCCATCTACCCCTCACAACCCCGTGCTCTTTGAGTCCCATGTGACAGTGGATGGGAGGAGGGAGAAAAAGCCAGTTAAGGAAGGTGTGGATAGGTTATCGTATAGCACTCCCCATTAGGCAGCCGCACGCTAGACAAAGCTTCCTGCTTTGTGGATCTAGGAATGGCATAACTTTCTTTAACAAGTAGATATAGGAGTCACATAATGAAGCTTATATATGGAAATATAAGACAGTTTAGAACTACATGTGAAAGAACTGATGCATCACGCCTTAGCGACATACTTTCCATTGATGCAAATCTGATCAAAATTCATAGGCAAAGAAAACAATAGATCAAGCTTTACCTGCAAAAATCTTGTCTTCTGTTCAAGAAAAAAGAAGCTTTACCTGCAAAAGAAAATATTGCTGCTGTATTCCTTAGGTCATGCTGGTTAGAAGACTTAAGTTGAATCTTAGATATATTGGAAAGGAATGCATTCACTTTGAAGGAGAAGTTAGTATGCTGGCAGTTGTTGAAGTATCTCTTTATAGAGTTGATGTTAATGGAATTGATTTTGCCTCGGTCATGCAAAGTGCAGTGTCTATAGTTGTGCACTTATATTTTGATACTATAATAGTATAATGGTGCCTTGAGATGGGGCTTACTGAGATATTTCCATTGTTAGGCCACAATAATGAGACCTGCAGGAATGATTGGTACAGAAGATCGGATTCTGAATACGTGGGCACATTTTGTGAAAAACTCTGGCTTCCTTCCACTGATTGGGGATGGATCTACCAAGTATGTCTTCAAAATCTAAGATGTCGATGAGATCAAATACAACATTCAAGAATAAGAAACTTCAGTATAAGTTCTTGATCTGAATTTTCTGTGGATAAGCTTCTGATAGAGTTGACTTTGCAGGATTCAACCCGTATATGTGGTTGATGTTGCATCGGCAATTATTGCAGCCTTAAAGGACGACGGCACAAGCATGGGGAAGGTTTATGAACTTGGTGGGCCAGAAGTGTTCACTGTGCATCAACTGGTGAGATTTTCTTCTTTGTCCTAACAAAATTGTTGCAGTCAGATGTAGTGGATTTTTACTGATTTCAAGGTTGATGCAGGCAGAGATTATGTTTGACACGATCCGTGAATGGCCTCACTATTTGAAAGTTCCTTTCCCTATTGCTAAGGTAAGGATTGACCAGACACCTTATAAATTATTGTAGCTTTCTATGAACCTATTTCGATTTCGTCATTCAACTTTGCTCTCTTTTGTTATCTTCAAACAAACTGCGAGTTTGAGGGTCATATCCTCTGGACCTCCATAAATGCGTAGGTTTCTGGTAAATCCTAAGTATAAGTTTGCAAAGTAAATGCTGATAAAGAAGAAGAAGAAAAAAAAAAAAGTTTGCAAAGGTTAATGAGTTTTTTTCCATTCCAAAAAGATTGCATCCTGGTTTTCTTAGATGAAAGTAAAAAGTGGTTTCTATCATTAATAAAAAATGGATGGCTTGTCAAATCAAATAAAGTAACGTCAATACACGATATTTGAAAATTCCTGTTTTACGCTTAAATAAAAAAAGAAATTGATGTAGCTTTCTAAAAAGTGTATATCTGTGTTGCAACTCAAAGTGATGTCAGATGTCTTCAATAACCTATTTGGCAAGCCAGCCTTCTTTTTTTAGTTGAACACACCTTACTCATAGTATAGGAGACTAATCAGACTATGCGTTTTGTTCATAACTGTGTCAACTTTAGGTTTGCATGTTCTCATTGTTCGGGCAGTTGTCATATATGTCTTGGTAACCACTTTAGATGTAACACTGGCAATTTTCTAATATATTGGACCATTGTTTGTTAAAGTAAAGTTGGTTTAATGATTTCAGGGTATTGCAATGCCTCGTGAGATATTACTCAATAAAGTTCCCTTTCCGCTGCCTACTCCCGCTATATTCAATCTCGATCAGATCAATGCCCTTACTCAAGATACGGTTGTTTCACCTGATGGTTAGTGCTACAAAGTTCAAGCTCTAAATGCACTCAACCTTTTCAATAACATTTCTGCAATTTATGTTGGATATGCACATCTTACACCTTTAATTTTGTTGTGGGTTTTGCAGCCTTAACTTTCAATGACCTTGGTATCGAGCCCCATAAGTTGAAGGGATATCCCATTGAGTTTCTTATCCAGTACCGAAAAGGCGGACCAAATTATGGCTCTACCGTCAGCGAAAAAGTGTCTCCAGATGCATATCCATAGGATTATTTGGTTTGTTAATTCTGGGTTTTTCCCCTCAAAACTGACATCCAGCTGGCTTCTTTACATATTTACGGGTGCGCTGCCCTTTTGAACCATAGGTTTTGAAGCACCTGTTTCGTTGGAACAAAGCGGGATATTAATAAAGATATGGAGGGTCGTTCAATGACCGCATTGTATAATTTTGAGGGAACTCTGGTCACTCTTGTTCTAAGAAAGAGGTCTGAGTTGTCTTGACCCTACCCTTGGTTCAAGCCAAGGAACCATTTGTAGTTGTCTATGAGCATAACGTTGTTTTTCACATCTTGATAGATTTTCATGTTTTGAAGTGATTCTAACTGGGTTTTACCGATTCTATGCGTAGTTGGAATTTTAGGAATAGGTTTTTCAATCGTGTCATTTTTGGGGATCTAATTTTAATCACGTGTCGTAGGTCTACGATTCGACTGACCATGTTAAGAATGTCACAGGTGGTTTTTTCTTTGTTAAAGTGAAAAGTGTAGAGGAGCCAGCCCGTAGTGAAGAATATAGCTTTACTTGTAGTTGCAGGAAAGTACTGAGGACGCTTTCTATAAGTAGAAGAATCCACTAATCATTGTAGACAAATTCCGCCATGAAAAACTTCGGTCGTTGCAAACAAGAGGAAGAAACTGCAACTGCCGATCTACTGAAATCAATCAATCGTCTCATGTCCAAACAGGGTGGCAACCATTCTTTTGGACGCGTCAATTTGGGAGGAAAGAATGTTGGCGCGACAATGACCGTGCGATGCAGCTCTTGTGGTAAGTCCCGCAATAGTTCCAACATAAACATTTACATCAATAACAATGTTCAGGGTGTGAACAACTCACTTTTACTGGGTAGTGAGGTGAGAATGGGAGATCCCGGAGTCTGCCTATCTATGAGAGGTGTCGAGATGGGTAAGGGATTCGTGGAGTCGAACAAAAAAAGAAGGGGTTGCAGGCTAGGGTTTCTTGGGATGTTTCCAGTTGTAGTCATTGCTATGTTTTTGTTGCTGTCATTGTTTATAGTCTCTCACTTCAGCAAAATAAACCGAAAATTTGTCCCCCAGAGCTTCCTCATACCTTGTTAGCGTCAGTATCGAGATGAGTCCTCTCTCTCTCTCTCTCTCTCTGAGATGGAGAGATGTTATTGTTTCATTGAAAGTGAACACTATTGTACTGAATTTATGAATCTAATGGTGGAATTTTTGCATTATTGCAAGTACCCAGAATAAGAATAGAGAGCTATGTGTCTCTGTCGTGCCAATTTCAATGGTTTTGGGCATTAAGTTGAGTTGGTGGTCAAGATTTTAGGGTGCCACAAATGTTGGGTGGTGAAGGAGGAGGTTAGTTCCTAGGCAATTCCCTAGACACAATTCACCCAACGCATCCCTCTACCCAACAATAACCTTTAAGACCACCCTCTAGTACGAGAAAACTTTGGGAGCTGGCTGGATATCACGTGGCTGTACCCATTGCATATCTCGGCCGTCCAAAAAAAAATCCGTTAGTACACTCTCGACGGAGAGGTCAATGGGTCAAATTTTGCCAAAAGCAAGAGTTCATTATTAGTTCTCCTGTATAGGATTGTTTCATTGTTACTAGTTTAATTTTTTGTTACCGTATGGGTCTATCTCTTGAAATAGTATTTTGTACTGGGCTTGATTAGCTGCGGACCTCACTTAATTGATGTAGCGTCCCGTAATTCGATGAATGTAATTATCCTACCACTTAGCATCAAAAATTAAATAGATAAAACAACTAGTACCTTAAAAGCTTTATATAAAATGGACATATATTTTGGTAGAAAATTTATTGGGCCTATTTTTTTTATTATTATTATTTTTGTTGAGCTACCTTATCTACTGACTCGCAAAATTAAGTGCATTTTCATCACTTACTTTTGGCTACGGATGACTTATTTAGTCCGACTATAGTAATGAAAAATTAAATCGCAAATGAATAGTATAAAATTTCAGCACATTTTTTTTATCACTGGGGGTTCGCTTGAACCTTCCCAACCCAAAGTGAGTCTTTTTTCATCTGAAAATTAAAAATTAAAAATTGACACAATGAAAATTATTTTAATGTGTTTTATGTCGAAATAACGAGCCGTCTAAGTTATTAAGTTGTTTATTCATCTGTGCGGCTGTGCCTTTAATTTCCTCACATGTGAGTCTTTTTTCCTTCGATTTTTTTTTTCCATTTAAATTTTTTAATTTGAACATTCCCCCTATGTATTTTTGTTTTTCTTTGATTAGTACCCCCGAGGTATTGGATCCTCCCTTTTAATGCAATGCACATGGTGGTTTTAAAGTAATGATGAATTATCCCTAACAATTGGAATCTAACAACTCTGGCAGTATTAAACAAGGTGGAATTCACATCTTTTAATGGTGTACCGGTATGGCTCACTAGTATTATGGGAGACTTGTTCAAAAGTCATTGGGCATGGACTAAATAGCCCAACAAGTTTCACTTCTGGACCCTGGACAATTAACCGTAGTATTGTGGAAGGACCGCATTCAAATAACGCAATCAAATCAAATACTCCCTCCGTCCCTTTTTAAATGTGTACAATGGGAATACGTGCATTTTCAAACCCCTAAAAAATGTATTTTTCTATACAATTTTATGTCTTTCTTTATACAATTTTATGTCTTTCTTTTACTCCCTCTGTCCCTTTTTAAATGGTGCAAAAAAAATTCAAAAATTTTGAGTAGAAATATATTTTTTTACGTCCTAAAAAAATACACGTTTCCCAAAGCACACATTTAAAAAGGGACAGAGGGAGTAAAAGACAAATAACACAATCAAAACAAATAAAAAATACATCCAATAGAAAAATTATTTGGTGGTCAATTGTGGAAGGACCACATTCAAATTGTAGATATGCAGCTATTAGAGTAATTTCCCAAAGTTTATTACTAATTGAAAACCAGAATATTCTCTTCCAGACCTTTTTTTTCTGCAAGCTAAAAAGTGTAAGCTTTAGCTAAGAGGGGCGAACATGCGTAGCTTGTGGCATATTCCTTAAAGGACAAAAACAGAGGACTTTGTTTCCTTTTTTCTTTTCTTTTTTGGTTCGACTTCAGTAGTTTTAGTTGTAAGTGAAATGCATGGGAGTACATGGATAAACATATGCGTGCACAATTTTTTGTACAAAAATTGAACAAATCGTACAAATCAGTTGATTTGAGCCCACTTCAGGTCCCACAAGCATAATCGAACCCCATTAAAAATCAGCTCAATCGGATATCGCTAAAGCTCCATCGGTTTATCCACTTTTTTTTATTCTGAACCAAAAACTGTAATTAGTTTTGAAATATTATTATTTTCCACTAGGGTGTAGGGTACGTTTTGGATTTCCCAACTATTTCAAAATATCCATAATTATTCCACTAATTTAGTAAGTATTAGTTTATATACTTATTTATGAATAAGGGCAAAGTTGAGTTTATTTGAATTTGAGAATGAAAATAAAATAATTATGGATATTTTGAAATAATTTAGTAAGTTCAAAATTTACTTTTCAAAAAAGAAAGTTCAAAATTTATCGCAACTATCAATTCTTATAAAACTCAATTTGTATGAATTTTGCCTCGACATTAATTGTGTCATCACTAGTGAATGGTAAGATTAATGGAGACCGGTCCTTACACTTGAATTCTCAAAAGGAAGAAAAGAAACTCCTGTGTGACGAGTCCACCGGAGACCATGAAAATAAAAACCTTCCATGATGTGTAACAGTGTCAACAACTAAGATGCGCGCTGGGTATCCTGCGTGATACCACAAAATTACCCTCAAACCTTAATAAAAAAAGGGAGTTGATTTTGGGACTCTATTTTTTTATGCAAGCATTTCAAAATTTAATGAAGTTACGAAATCACCATTTTCAAAATATAAAAATTACTGGAGGCACTCCACCCCCAAAATTATTTCTTCATTTACTAAGGCACTCCAAACGAAAAAATAAACCAAAATCTCGCTATTTGCAAACTTCAAACACCCTCGGAAAAAAAGGATCAACAAAGACATCAGTAGCGATCCAAACCAGCTTCAAATAAGCAAAAATCAAGGGCGTAGCAGCAGGAACCAAAATGAGACTGATGATCCAAAACAACTAATGCTAAAAAATCAACAAAAGTTAAATACTAGTGTTAATAAACTAATGTTATATACCAGCTTCAAACAAAATAACTAATGATCCAAACTAATATAAAGAAATAGGTCGGTTATATTTAAATCAACAAAAAGATGATTTGTAAAGTACAAGTACAAATGGGTCGGTAACATGTAAAGAAACCCAAGTTATTGACACCAAAGAGATGATTTTCACGCCACATGTAAAAGAAATCGCAAAATGTAAGGAATGCATATTCAAGCCACATGCAACAAAGAGAGATATAATCTATAACCTGATCGAATAGAATGCAAGCCAGAGGAGACGATCGGGAGTGGCTACCAACGACAAAAGGTAACGGGGAGCGGCGCTTGACGGCTAGGGTTTGGGTGGGCATCCATTTTTCTTCTTCCGTAAACAGAGGAGCAGAGGAGAAGAGTAAAATTATTTTGGAGTGCCTAAAGTAATTCATGGAACTTGCAAAAAAGTAATTTTGGGAAACCACTGTAACTTGGAGTGCCTGCATCAATTTTTAGAGTGCGATTATCAATTCCCTAAATAACTCAAGGCTTAATGAAAATCTCCTAAAATATTTTTTTGGTTAATCGGAAACTAAAATCTCCTAAAATCACTCCAACAGAATACGTGATTCATGGAACGTGATTCGTCACAGGGTCCCACGTGGCACTCAGTCTTCCTTTCCTTCCTTCATTCTTTGCTACCGACACTACTAGATCCCCCGGCGCACCATGCTATCCTACCCCTCCTTCTTTGTGCCCGCTTAATATACTCTCTCTCCCTCTCTCTCTCTCTCTCTCTCTCTCTCTTCGCTTTACAGTGTTCAGTGGAAACATCTTTCCATAACGCATCTCTCTCTCTCTCTCTCTCTACAACTGTAAGTAATTATTTCCATCAATCGATGCTCAATCATCGTTAACACATTCGTCATTTTAGTTCTTCCAAATCGCATGCCTTTCGTTGGAGATCGACCAAAATTCGATTGATAATTCGCGATTCGTGCCACTGGTTCGTTATCACTTCATGGGGACCTTCGTTTCTCTCTCCATCTTTGTTCAGTTTCGATTGATTTAGCTCTGATTATCTGTTTCCTTTTCTGTTTGTTCGGTCTCTGTAACAAAAGGGTTTGTTTTTTAACCGATCCGATATCTTTGTTATACTCCAGAACCAGAACTGTGGTAAAAGGTTAGGGTTTTGCTGAGATTTCATGATAAAGCTTAGGGTTTTTGGTGGTGGAGGCGGTGTTTATAAAGGTCGGTATTGTTGTTTGGTAGGACCATCCACTTGCTAATTCTTGCTCTGTGCTCGTGTTCTCAATCGCGAATTTTAGTAGTTTGGGATATTTTTGAAAGAGGCTTTTGTCATATGCTCGCGCATATGCTCCACACAGAGCATTATGTGACTTAGGATGAGACGACGCTCGCCGACGAGCTCTCTTGTTGAAAATATGGATAGGGGGACTACTAAGAATCAACGGTCCCGGATTTGTATGTTGGCGTCTTTATCGGCTTTTTTCTGGTTGTTGTTATTGTACGTCCATTTTGTTGTTCTAGGAGGTAACACTGTTGATGATCCATCATCACTGGTGGATCGCATTTCCGCTAGTTCTGAGTCGATCCCTAGCGATTCCCAATCAACGCCTGTTAGTCGGCCTAGCATTGTCCAGCCAGACCCTATTAGTTGGCGTATCCATGACCAATCCACTCCTTTGAGTCAGCATAACAATGCCCAACCAATGCCTGCAAGTCAGCCACCGACCAATACCCAGCCGAAAACAGAGAACTTTGAGTTTATGAAGGCATTAAGAACCATAGAGAATAAGAGTGATCCTTGTGGTGGGAGATACATATATGTCCATGACCTTCCTCCTAGGTTTAATGAAGATATGCTCAAGGAGTGTAGGAGTCTGAATCTTTGGACTAACATGTGTAAGTTCACTATTAATGCTGGGCTTGGGCCCCCCCTCGAAAACGTTGAAGGGGTGTTCTCAGATACTGGCTGGTATGCGACGAATCAATTTACAGTCGATTTGATTTTCACTAACCGAATGAAGCAGTATGAGTGCTTGACGCGTGATTCTTCTCTTGCTGCTGCTATCTTTGTACCATTTTATGCGGGTTTTGATATTGCGCGGTATCTATGGGGGTATAATACGTCTACGAGGGATGCTGCTTCTCTTGCTTTGGTAGATTGGCTGATGAAGAAGCCGGAGTGGAGAATTATGGGTGGAAAAGATCATTTTCTTGTTGGTGGAAGGATTACTTGGGACTTTAGAAGGTTAAGGGATGAAGATTCAGATTGGGGTAACAAGCTTCTATTTTTACCTGCTGCAAAGAATATGTCCATGCTTGTGGTAGAATCAAGCCCGTGGAATGCGAATGATTTCGGCATTCCATACCCCACTTACTTTCATCCGGCAAAGGATGCTGATGTGTTCATTTGGCAGGACAGAATGAGGAAACTGGAGCGAAAGTGGCTCTTCTCTTTTGCCGGGGCCCCACGTCCTGGTAACCCTAAGTCCATTCGGGGGCAAATCATCAATGAGTGCAAGAAATCCAACGTTTGCAAGCTGCTGGAGTGCGATTTTGGGGAGAGCAAGTGTCATTCTCCAAGCAGCATAATGAAGATGTTTCAGAGCTCCCTTTTCTGCTTACAACCTCAAGGTGATTCATACACAAGGAGATCTGCTTTTGATTCAATATTGGCAGGTTGCATACCTGTCTTCTTCCACCCTGGTTCAGCTTACACGCAATACACTTGGCATCTTCCTAAAAATTATTCAAAGTACTCCGTGTTTATTCCAGAGGGTGATATTCGGAAGAGGAATATTACAATCGAGCAAAGGCTGAGTCAAATTTCTCCTGAGGAGGTGAAGATAATGAGGGAGGAGGTTATAAGTCTCATCCCCAGGCTTATATATGCAGATCCCCGCTCTAAATTGGAGACCCTGAAAGATGCCTTTGATGTAGCAGTGCAGGCTGTTATTAACAAAGTTACTAAGATGAGGAGAGACATCATTGATGGTCACACAGATGATGATTTCATTGAGGAGCTCAGTTGGAAATATGCTTTGTTAGATGAAGGGCAATATGTGGGTCCTCATGAATGGGATCCTTTTTTCTCAAAACCGAAAGGTGGCAATGTGGAGACCAAGGATTTGGCTGCAGAAGCAGCGAAGAATTCTTGGAAGAGGGAGCAAAGAGGACATTCATGACTTGGCCACAAGATTTTGTCGATTTCGAGTTCTAAAGCCTGGTGAATGTGGGCTGGAGCTTAAAGCAGGATGCCATATGCCCTGAGAGATGGAGTACACAATCTTGTGGTAGTCCGAAGCATACAAATATATGTGTTTTGTGCTTCTTGCATATACAGGTGCTTGATCCTCTTATTTTACTGTCATTTTTTAGTCATTCTTTGTATCGTATTTGATTTACAGATGCTACCGCACAGTTGAGCCTAAATTTTGTCTATTGGATGCTGTTTTGGCAAAAAAGAAGTATTAATGAAAGTAATGATGAGCTTTTTTATCTTTCGAGCATCTGTTCTGTTCTTGTACAAGAAACGAGGATATATACCATACTCTACTTGTGGGTGCAATTGTAATTGCAGATCACCCAACCATCTTATTTTGTGGCACTTGACATGGAATCAGATGCAACTCTTTCTCTCGCCTTCTGTAAGCATGTGTTTTGGAAACAAGTGCTTGAAGGCCATATTTTGTGCCCTATTACGGAGTGATTCAGCTAAAATTGAGCCAACTGCTGGCAGTTTGTAATAACGATTTGTGTAGAGTTCACAGAGACCACAGATTAGGTAATGGGGATGAAAAGAAAGAAGAGTAACTCTGAAAGTTAGAAGAGCTCCTCTCTTTTTTTCTTTGCTCAGCAAAGTTAGAAGAGCTCTTAATATTTACCAAAAAAAAAAGAAAAAGGAGAGCTCTTAACCAGTCGTTTGGATATGGTCGCAATCTGACTAGTGTATAGCATGCTTTGATTAGCAACTGACTTCGGTCTTGCGAGTGAATTATTTTTCAGTTCGAATACAAATATCTCGTCCAGTGTCTTCTCTAGCATTTATTTTTTTTGCTGTAGTATAACATAGGATAATATGTGGTTCTCCAGGAAGATAGTATTCATGACATTTTACAGAAATTTACACTTACTCGCGTCAAATTGTGACACATAGCAACGGAAGGTGATGAATCGTTTACCGTACCAAACTAACTTTCTTCTTTTTTTGATAAGTACCGTACCAAACTAACATAGGTATGCATTTCCCAAGTTGCATAAACTTTACTCTGGGACGGGTTGGAACCGGGTGGATTCTCTACCTGCAACTATTTTGTTCTTAGCTTTAAGAAATTCATCCTGCAGAAACTTTGCAAGTGCATGCTGCCAGTCCCCATGGTTTCTTTGGTTTTTCACCGAAAATGATGGCTCTGTTTTGAGTTCTCTGCCAAATGAGTTTGTGGAAAGACACTCATTAGGTTCAGGTGCGTTCACTTGTGTCAATCTCAGATCAGAAAAATGGGAAAGAGAAGGATTGATCTGCTTCAGAAGGTGAAGAGTTCAAAATCTTGAAAGAATTCTCCATTGGATATTTGTTCTGGAGCTCGCGACTGAGTAGGCGATTCTGGAACCAGCTGTGTTGTCTCTGTTGCTAGTTGCTAGTTGCTAGTTGCTAGGGACACTGAGTTTCATCGAAGGTCAAGGTTTGAACTTCAAGAGTTACACAAATGGATAGTATCCATCTCTCTCCCTCTCTGCAATTTTTCCCGGGATTTAAGCCTGGTACCTGTAATGTGTGACCCGGATGAATCTGGGCAAAACCCGGATGGGCAATGAACTTAATTAGGGGAATGCCTAACAGTTATCTGCTAGTTGGATTATGCTGTTTAACTGTAGTTTTGTAAATCGAATTAGACACTTGGTAAAGTAAAAAAAAGAGTTGGCGACTTAATACCAACAGAAACGAGCTTAAAACCAACGCGCCAGGCAGTTGATTCTTTAAAGTTTGGTTTGAAAATTCAACAATCTTCAAAAACATATTCAAGCTGGTTATTTGGCGAACCAATGTGATACGAGCTTTAATTGAACTTATTATTAGTTGATATCTGAGTAGATTGAATTTTTCAGACATTACAAACGAACAGGCCAAACCAGTGGCGTAGTCAGAAAATTGTATCAGTGAGGACTCAATACAAAAACGCCAATACTTGTGTAGTGTAAAAAATATATAAATTCCCTTTTTTTAATATAACATGCCTCGATTTTCATTGAAACCTTTTTTCAAGATATATTCTTACTTGAATAGTGTTTAACTATATCACATTATCTTCGACACAAAGGAGATATGAATTATTGATAGATATGAGAAGAGAGAGAAATAACGGAGAATGTAAAAGAAAATCTTGTCTGACTTATATTTTATGATAGTATAGTAATTACTATAATTCAGTGAACGCTTGTGAATAATTAATTATTTAGTGGTGCTGACTTGTAGCGTCGCCATGTGGTGCCTTAACACCATTCTCCATCACTTTTTTTGATCGGCTCATATTTTTAGTCTTAAGTCTCAATATGTGCAGGAGAATAACATTATAACACCATGTGGTCGCTCACCAAGAGCACTCAGTAATTTTTTTTTTTATAAAAAAGGTGATATACTAATGAAAATTCTAATATATTTTTCTACAAAAGTGTGAAAAAAGAAGAACAAAAATTATGAGTGTACAACAAAAGTGTCCAACTCGGTTCCAACACACTCACATGGTGTGTGGAGCCCATACACATTTCACACTCAAGTGTGTGGGGGCTTCACACACCATGTGAGTGTGTTGGAGTAGAGTTGGACACTTTTGTTGTACGCTAGTACTCAAAAATCCAGTGAGGGCACTAGTCTCCAAGTGGCTCCCCCACTAAGCCAAGTTGTGGATTGTTCAAGCTTAGTTTGAAAATCAACAAGTTCAAAAAATGCTCGAGCTTAGTTTATTTATGTGACGAACTGATATTGAATGAATTTTTATCGAGAGAATATGAGCTCAAAATCAAGAACGTGGTTCTTTTAATAGGTCTCATTACGCATTTACGCGAGGTTTTGCCGAGTCTATCATGGCCTCTGTACAACAAGACAATATTGTGCTAGACGGGTACATCCGTCGGCGCATCCGAGCTGTCCAAATCAAATTTAAGGGTAGCATTTTTGTAAATTTTAGGAGCAGATTTACTCCAACAAATCTGAACCGTCCAAATGATTTTATCGAGAGAAATGGAAAACTGTGTTTTCAGTGAAGCACAAGCTGCACGTGCCAAGAGGAGCTAAGCAAAGGCAAACAAGAGCGTCTGAATAAATGCCCTGCGCCCCCCCCCCCCCCGAATGAACACTACAGAATCAACAAGACAAACAAACACCAAATTGAGGAACAAAGATTCATGAGATTTGCATACAACGGCTACGTAGGTTTTCGAAAAACCATACCACAGAAGAAATTGATTTAAACCCAACCAAAACATCCCCGTGAAAAAACCCAACTCAGCAGCTCCTCCAACAATCTCTCTCTCTCTCTCTCAACAATGAATCCTCGTGATGAAGAGCTCTTAAATTTCACGAGTTTCATCTTTTTTTCTGAACCCATGTTTTGAATTCTCTTCAAACACCTTCAAATACCCCACAAATCCATACCCAAAAAACATGCCTCAAAAACCAAAGCAGAAATGGACACCAAAACCCAACTCTTTTTTACCACATTTCTCCTCTCCTTCATTTCCCTCCATGCTCAAAACCTCCAAACCTACATCATCCAACTCCACCCACAAGCAATGCCAAACACTTTCTACTCCTCCAAGCTTCAATGGCACCTCTCTCTCCTCGAACGATTCGTTTCCTCCCGAGAAGAAGAAAAACCGTCTTCTCGCCTTCTGTATTCTTACCACTCCTCCATGGAAGGGTTCGCGGCTCGTCTGTCTCAAGTCGAGCTCGAGTCATTGCGAAAGTATCGCGATGTCATTGCAGTTAGGCCGGACCGTCGACTCGATACCCGCACGACTTACTCTTACAAGTTCTTGGGACTAAACCCGACCAGTCCGGGTGCCTGGGTGCAGTCTGGGTTCGGTCGTGGGTCGATAATTGGAGTACTCGACACGGGAATATGGCCCGAAAGCCCGAGCTTCGACGACCGTTTGATGCCTCCGGCTCCCAGGAAATGGAGAGGGATCTGCCAAGAAGGCCAAAACTTCACCTCATCAAATTGTAACAACAAAATCATAGGTGCAAGGTTCTTCAGCAAAGGTCACAATGTGGCTTCATCCTCACCATCACCCACCACCGTCATCGAATATGCATCGGCTCGTGATTCACTTGGGCACGGGACTCACACTTCGTCCACGGCCGGTGGGGCTCCCGTCTCGATGGCTAGCGTGCTCGGGAACGGAGCTGGTGTGGCCCGCGGGATTGCCCCCGGGGCCCACATCGCCATATACAAAGTCTGCTGGTTCAGTGGCTGTTACAGCTCTGATATAGTGGCTGCAATGGATGCAGCAATCAGAGACGGAGTCGACATTCTCTCTCTCTCGCTCGGTGGCTTCCCACTACCGCTCTACGAAGATAGCATTGCCATTGGGAGTTTTCGAGCAATGGAGCACGGAATATCTGTTATTTGCTCAGCAGGAAACAACGGTCCTATTGAAAACTCGGTTGCCAACGAGGCTCCATGGATTTCCACCATAGGCGCTAGCACACTTGATAGGAGATTTCCCGCCATAGTTCGAATGGGAAACGGGAAAATGCTGTACGGGGAATCCATGTACCCGGGAAAGCGAATTCCAGGTTCGGAGAAAGAACTCGACCTGATTTACGTAACTGGTGGGGTAAGGGGAAGTGAGTTTTGCCTTAGCGGGTCTCTTCCAAAGGCGAAAGTACGTGGAAAAATGGTGGTGTGTGATAGAGGAGTAAATGGGAGGGCGGAGAAAGGCCAGGTTGTGAAGGAAGCCGGTGGTGCCGCAATGGTTTTGGCCAATACAGCGATAAATCTGGACGAAGACTCGGTCGATGCACATGTAATCCCGGCGACTGTGATTGGATTCGACGAAGCAGTAGAGCTAAAGAGTTATATTAACTCTACAAGAAAACCCAGAGCCAGAATATTTTTTGGAGGAACACAGATTGGGAAAGCTAAAGCACCAGCAGTAGCTCAGTTCTCATCAAGGGGACCAAGTTTTTCCAACCCATCTATACTCAAACCGGATGTGATTGCTCCCGGAGTCAATATCATCGCCGCGTGGCCTCAGAACCTGGGCCCCACCGGCCTTCTGGAAGATTCTAGAAGGGTGAACTTCACTGTCATGTCGGGGACTTCCATGGCGTGTCCCCATGTTAGTGGAATTGCTGCTCTAGTCCGCTCTGCTCACCCAACATGGTCGCCGGCGGCTATTAAATCTGCAATCATGACAACAGCAGATGTTAATGATCATTTAGGAAAGCCAATTATGGACGGAGACAAGCCTGCAGGACTTTTCGCAACCGGAGCTGGACATGTGGACCCAGAAAAAGCCGTGAATCCGGGATTGGTCTACGATATCCTGCCAGATGAATATGTCACTCATCTCTGCACTTTAGGATACACAAGTTCAGAGATATTTGCTATTTCTCATCGGAATGTCAGTTGCCATGGAATTTTACAGAAGAACAGGGGGTTTAGTCTCAATTATCCTTCTGTGTCTGTGATTTTCAAGCGTGGGGTGGTGAGGAAGATGATCAAGAGGCGGTTGACTAATGTGGGGAGTCCCAATTCCATTTACTCTGTGGAAGTGGTGGCGCCTGCGGGAGTCGAGGTGAGAGTTAAACCACGACGACTGGTATTCAGTCATGTCAACCAGAGCTTGAGCTACATCATATGGTTTATATCAAGTAAGAGAACGCGAATCGACACTACCAACTTTGCTGAAGGGCATTTGATCTGGGTGGAATCCAACAACAGCCTAAACAGGGTTAGAAGCCCTATTTCAGTGACATGGGCATCTAAGAGAGGTTATGGCAGTGGTGGTAGCAAAAACAAGTAGTCGTTTCCGCTTATTTTATCTTTTCGTTTTCAGGAAGGTCTAATTAATGAAGATCTGAGGATCTTGTGTTCTGAGTTTTAGAACTGGAAACTAGGGTTTCTTCATCATTTGATGAAGACAGGAGGATTCAACTTACCATTATGGTTTTCCAATCAGACATGTTTTTTTTTCTTAGTGCAAGAGGATTTTTCTGCTTCTATTTCTCAACAATCCTGATATCACCAAGTCCTCAAATTAATAAAGTATTATGGACACAAATCGATAAAACCTAACAACAAGACAGCACAAGATTACAGAACAGCTTGCAGATAAAATCACCATGTACAGTTTCTATTCCTGAACGGAATGCAGAGATAATCACCATGAACAATTCTCTTCGAAACAGAATAGCTTGCTGATAGAATCATCATGTACAGTTTCTACTCCGAACATATTTGCTAATATAAATACATAGATATATTGAGATATGCAAAGAGCTAAACAACGAATAAGATTGGTTGAAACTGGACCCCCGTGAAAGAGAGGATTTAGTACACATCAGCTCTACAAGGATATCAACTACGTTGTTCAAAATTTGGATTTTTACTCAATACAATCAAAGTAAGACTACTGAAGTGGGAGATGAAACTGGATATGTGGAAGGGAAGGATATACATTCCTCATTTCTTGACAAACTGCAACCCATTCACGTTGGCATATCTCTCCATGAACCTCATGAACCGATCCCACTCCCTTGGAGTCCTCATCACGTACTTGGCTTCAATCCGCGAAGGCTTCCCATTGACAAACTTAGCACTTACATCAACCGACTGAAGAACCCCTTCCTCATCGATCATATAGAAGCCAGTGATATCACCTACTTCACCCGATGAGTCAAAGACTGAGGGTTGATCAAAGCTGAATATAGCCATTCCATTTGTGCCATCCTTTGATTTGGTTAGTTTCACATCTGGGATTGTCTGTTCATCGGTTCCTTGAATAAACTGAATTGTTGGTTTGACCATCATTGTTATACTGAGTCTACGAACTTGAGAACTTCTTCGTTGATTACTATATGGATTTTGCAGTCGCAGAGTTTGACCACTGAACGAGGACTGTGCACTTCGGTGAATGGCCCCAACTGCCATCCCTATGCAACAAGAAAAGAGATTTGCATATCAGGTGCTGTACTTATCAACTTCAAGACCCATCCGATATAACCTACTGAAAAGTCAGTGTGAGCATTAAGTACTTCAAAACATTGACATAGAACTCAAGGGCATCGCAACACCCACCGGAGTGAATTTAATGAACCCAACGGATTTTGATGTTTATATGAAAATACCTACACAGCTACACTATTAGATATCACTTAGGAAAGTTTAACAATATGACACCAGTGAAATTTTAGGGAGAACAAAAACCTAACCACAGGGGTCAACCTAAGAAAACCAAAACTTAAGTAGGTTATACTACCAAAATTTCATTTTGTTTGCAAGAATCACAATGAATTTCGCTAACATGTACCTCTTACAAAAGAAAGTTCTAATCTACACTGAGTGCTCCATAAACATTCCAGCAATTACCCAATTACCCATATAGCTTATTCATCTTAGCAGCATTTCAGAATTCTCAGAAACTCTATCTACTCCAAAATCTTCAGCTAGCTAAAAGTGATATAGCACCATTCTGAATTCTGTTAAAACACTAATTTTCTTTCCACCCATTACATTCTCACCAAATGTATCCAACTCTCAAATTACTAATGAACCTCTCATGCAAGAAAAGAAAAAAAAAAAAAAAAAAAGAGGCCCATTTCATTACCCTTATGTGGCTCCTCATGTAAACTTAATTATTACACAAAACCCAAAAACAATTCCGAAATTATCAACCAGTGTAATTCATCTGCATTGAAAAAATTGAACAATTTGGGAAAAGAAAAGTTAGTACCTGAAAGAATGGGTGTCTGGCGAGGACGGTGAGAAACTGGGGAGGAGAATGCCAGAGACTGCAGAGCTGCCATTGTAGTGAGAGAGAGAGAGAGAGAAGTTCAGAGAGATAAATAGGGAGCTGATGTGGTGTGGACATGGTGTGGGTGTGTAATAACGATAGCCATTCACTTCCAACATTTTTAGATTTTCAATCGATTGGCTGATGAGGGACTGGACTTAGAGCTGGCTTAATGGGCTTGATGGGCTGAAAAGTTTATTGGGCCCAAAGTTAGATAGCAACAGCCACTGTACTTGGACATGTGGCAAGGGAGATGGTTGGGCGGGCTAGGATGTTTTTTCATATTTGATATTGACCCAGATAGACGGGCCGAAGTGATGGGCTTTGGGACCATCTGGGTTTATTATAATTGGTGTAATACTGGGCCCGAAAGCTTCGAATATCACGTGGCCGTACTTTAAGATTACTGAGTAATTACTCAATAAAGAAGATTATGTAAGGCCCACACATGGGTTCATCCTATTTTTCTTCTTTCCTTTTGGATTCTATTTTTGCGGAGAATAGAACTTTAAAAGCTGGTTTAGAGTTGTTCATCATGAGAACGTATAGTCAGTGTTGCGAGTTGTTTTTCGTTTTGTGAAAACGCACCCTTAAATGTCACTACAAGAAAAAGTATCTAACGCGACGAAAACTAGGTGAGAAAATTAAATTTCCTCGCCAAAGAGTTACACCAGGCGAGGAAAATAATATACCTTTTTGGCGAGGAAAATAAAGTTTCCTCGCCTAATTTACGTTTTTTAGCGACGAAACTAGTATTTCCTCGCCTAATATAACTTTTTGGCGAGGAAACTAAATTTTCCTCGCCTAATTTACGTTTTTAGC